>JADRCD010175380.1:0-16050 GCA_019843815.1 Montemys delectorum | reverse complement strand
TTCTTCTTCTTCTTCTTCTTCTTCTTCTTCTTCTTCTTCTTCTTCTTTTTAGATATTTTCTTTATTTACATGTAAATTTCTCCTTTCCCAGGTTCCCCTCCAAAAAACAAACAAACAAACAAAAACAACAAGAACAAACCCCTTTTGCCTCCCTCCTCCCCATGCCTGCCATCCCACCCTCTTAAAAAGTATTTACTGTATCTGTTCTCTGCTGTCAGAAAGACCATAGCAGCTGAAAGATATGTGCACAAACATGGACTCACATGATTTTACAGGAAAGATACTCACATATTGGGAGAGGAGGAAATTGAAGTCTGGGAGGTACTCTTTCTGCCAGATCTCCAATCTCTAGAACCTAATTTGACAACCTGTGGAACTTCTGGTGCTGAGAGAAGAGTTTTCTTTTTTATTGCCCCATCCTCAAATTGCTTGCAAAACACCTCTTAAGCAGCCAACTCTCCAGTTGATAGCAGCCATTTTCAAAGCTGGTATATTGGTATGAGCTATATTCACATCCCCAGATCTCCAAATGCCCGATCATTTGTCACCAGTAAAGAATGGCTTTTTGTCCTCTGTGAAAATAAGAACCAGTGGCTAATCCAGCAATTTGGCCCAAAACAAAAAGCAGTGCTGAATCAGTTGGAAACTATCTGAACAGAAAGAAATCCAAATAGAGAAACGGCCATGAATGGTGATGAGGAAAGCCAAGGACGCCGTCTTGTGGATAGGTGACTAGTTAGGAAGTTTTCTAATGCATGTGCAGAGGATTAAGGACTGGATATTGGAAAAGAGCTGAATAAGTAAGCACAAGGGTCATACACTAGGAGTTAATGTGGTAAAGGCTTAAGATGTGGACGATAAGCTGCATAGCACTATTGGAACAAGGAGGTGAAGAGATTGCTCTACGGCTATGCTGATGCAAGGTCAAACATTCCTCTGAAGGGGTAATAAGGATGATTATAGGAAAGATGGAAAAGAAGACTTAAGAGATGAAGGCCAGCCCCAAATGTATTTCTCATAGCTTTTATATACTTTATAGTATCATGGGAAACAAAGTCACACACTAGCAGGGACAATGGTTGACATACATTGGATATCTATTCCCGTCTGAAGGACTCCCTTGTTCCTTCCTCCAAGATTAACAGAACATTCAACCTCTTGCCTTGAGCTTCACGTGTATTTGCTGTTATTGTTCTACAAATCATCAGGACAGAAAAATTCATTGCATATATGACTGAGAAAAAAATGTATGTACCTGATGATAGTATGAGTGGACATGACAGTAAGGAGGGCTGGGGAATGCTGGCTTTGAAAGATAGAATACATATGCAAATATGATCTAATAGTAGTTAGGGTGGGTTGCACTGGGTCTATGTAAAACTGGGATTGTTGGCAGCCAATGCTTGATCAAATAGGGACTCATTGTGGTCCCATGAGTTCCTGCTCAACAATGATTGGCTGCTTACTGATGAGTTCTGGGAGAAAGACAAGACATTGTCTGCATTGCATACCAAATGGCAAGACCAGTGGACTGCAGTGGGTATTTCCAAACCCATGGTCACAAAGAAGATCTTCGTTGAAACTGATGTGTGGGTCACACACATAAAAAAATTGAAAGCTATAGAAAGGAGACTCTTGGAGGCAAAGTGAGATAGGAGGAAGATAAGGGTAAGGGCGTGAGATTAAGCAGAGTCCTTGAGTATGAAACTAGCAAAGAAAGGTTTAACCAGCAATGAAAAAGAATGGGCATAGAGATGTTAACTGCTTGATAGCTGCCTGAAGTTTTCCCTCTCATCTCTCAGTAAGCCAGAACAGAAATAGAAAGATATATTTGGGGGAAATTTTGAAGTTTTAAATTTTTCTATCTCCTATCTTCTTGGTGAAATTTTAAAATATCTTATTTCTGCTATATGAGTAAATAAAGTCCTAGAGTAAAATGGTCAGGTGTGGTGTAGTTGCTCTTAAACAAAGTTTTCTGTTGTTCTGGGTTTGGGTTTTGTTTTTCTTCCAGCAGAGGTAATCACTCTCTTTCTCTAGTCACCAAATGACCTTTGTTAGTTCAGAATGTACCAGAACACAGCTGGTAGAATTGCAACACAAACATCTAAAAAGCACACCATACCTATTTTATGCAGCCAATCATACCTTTGAGGCTAATCAAAACTCATTGGTGAGATGCTGAGATGTTTAGTTTCTTGTGTATGAAACTCAAATTTAGAAAACCAAGCACTTGGTTTGATTTAGGAATTCCCCGTTCCCCTTCTAACATACTGCCAAGGTGAATTCTAGACCATGTTTGCTGCAGGTAGCCTGACTTTGAACACCATTGCTGAGCTCATTCTCTGTTCCAGGGGATATGAAAAACAGATGGTGATGCATACAGAGTTTACACCCACCCTCCTTCTCCTAAAGACTCCTGCTGTGCTGTCTCCATTTCAAATAGCCCAAACAGCCTGTTACAGGTTTCTTTCCTGTGGAATGCCCTAACGGACCCTTCAGGAAATAAAACACAGTACAGTTTCTGTATTCTTTCATACATTTTTGAATGCTTGTCTTTTTCAATTGCTATAAAACATCACTTTTTAGTCCATGGATAATGATGTTTTTTCTGAAGATAACAAATGATGCTGATATCTTTTGTAGAGACAGCTATTTGATTGGTAATAATTTTTTTTTATTATGCATCAGTTTTATAGCCACTTACATCGGGGAAAAAACATATGAGAGCTCATGAAGGCCATTGGAGGTTACCTTATGATCTCTGCCTACAACTGAGACTACATTCTTTTAAACTGCTAACTTCACAGGCTGTGTTTTCTCCTGTGAAGCCTGGGCCAGTGGACATACCACTCCAGCCTGCTGCCATTCCTCCCCAAACCAGTCAGCCAAGCTAACTCTAAGAGGTGATTAGAATATTTGTGCTCCTGCTCACAGACCTTCGGCTCTTCCTGTGCTCTCTCCCTCCTGTGCTTAGCAACAGGATGTGTCAGGCCCAGTATTGCCAACAGATTTTTTTCTGTGCTCTCGTACTGAAAGAACTCAAGCCTATCCAAATGGCCCATAAAACATTACACATTTTACTGCATTCAAATGTTAGTCTCTGAATACCAGGGCCCTTGTGCTGGTCAGAGGATTGTCGCACTATCTCTTCGTGAAATGGACTTAATTACGTAACAGTCTAGGCCCTTGGTGCTTGGTGAATGGAGCAGAATGTCAGCAGCCAGGGAGGTACCAATACATCTTTCAACTAGAACTCTGTCCTCCTTTCTTCCCCCCAGGTACTATTTTTAAAATTTAAGTCATCTAGGTCAGGAATTAAGGCCATCCTTGTCATGGTAGTTAAAAGGATCTCAGAGACGTGCACAGTGTCTTCCCCACTCTGCTGAGGCTGAGTGTTTTGAGCAATGTTGAGTGTCTTCTTTGAGTGAAGCATTGTTAGATGCCTGAATAAGATCCAGTCTTTGCCTCTGGAGTATTGCAGACATGTTTATTTATCTAATAGGAAGCATTCCAGCTTGCAAATATTTAAGGGTTTTAACCCCATAGTAATTTCATGTGATGCCACCTAATAAATGCTCTCATTGGGCAATGGGAACAACAAGTCTGAAGATCTGAACTATAACTCCTGGACTCTGAGGGGTTTTAAAATAGGAAATATGTGATCTATATTAGACTTTGATAGGATTTTCTTTTGGCATTTTTATGTTCGGGAGAACTGGAAGTTTAATCACAGAAAGCAGAAAGTCTAAGAAAGTAGCAAATAGGAATGGGGGAGGACTTGGTCAATGAAGCTCTTGGCTTACAAGTACAGGGACTTGTGATTGAACTCCAAGAACAAACAAACAAAAATAAATAAACAAAGTTAAACATGGTGCCACATATTTTGTAGCCCTCTGCTTGGCATATAGAGGCAGTTGCATGTCTGGTTCACCTGGTTGAGTCAGCCAAGCCTAATCTGTTCACTTGAGGCCAGTGAGAGATCCTGTCTCAAGAAACAGGGGGTGGGGTGGGGTGGGGAATAGCAGGGACGGGGTTGGGGGAGCTGATGCTTCTTGGTTAAGAGTATTTGCTGCTCTCCCAAAGGGACAGAGTTCAGTTTCCAGGACCTTGTCAAATTACTCACAACCACCTGTAACTCCAGTTCCAGGGGATTGTTATCCTCTTTTGATCCCAATATAGACCAGAGGATGTAAGATCCTCTTCTGGTCCTAATTCAGGCATGTGTGCAGGTACAGGAAAACACACACACACACACACACACACACACACACACACACAGAGAGAGAGAGAGAGAGAGAGAGAGAGAGAGAGAGAGAGAGAGAGAGCAAATCTTAAAAAAAGATAAACTTTTCCTAGGAGACAACACCTTGCTGACTGCTGGCTTCCACATGGATATATCTTTACATTGACCTCTACACATATATACATCCCACATAAATACATACATGTTCATACTGACACACACATACACAAAAATAACAGTCATAAATAAGTATAGCAAATATTTGGTGAGGTGGATTGAGGAAACAAAACACAGATACAACAGTAGTTTGGTAAGAGAGTGTATCACATTATCAGGTGGTAGAGAACTGTCAAGGATGCTTATAACGTGATAACAAATCCATGGCCATTCTATCTGTTTCACTGTGCTTGAGGCTAACCTGTGCTACTTGCCATGATGAGCCAACCTGCCTGGCCCAGACAACTAATAGAAAACCCCATGTAGCCTTTACATAGTTTATATATTTTAAAAGCTGCTTGAATCAAATCTAACAAAGGGGTTCGAGGTACAATGAAAAAAAAACAAGAAAAACAAAAAAGTTGAATTTCTAGAGATGGAAGCTGAAAAGTTTGGGGGTGAGGTACAGAATATTAACAAGCTTGGGCTATAGGATCAGCCCAGCCATGGGACCGGAATTTGATTTCCAGCACACAAAATAAGGGGGATGGAGGGAGGGAGGGAGGAAGGAGAGAGAGAGAGAGAGAGAGAGAGAGAGAGAGACAGAGACAGAGACAGAGACAGAGACAGAGACAGAGACAGAGACACAAACAGAGAGACAGACAGAGAGACAGACAGAGAGACAGACAGAGAGAGAAGGAGAGAGAAGGAGAGAGGGAGAGATGGAAAGAGAGGGAAAACACACTTGTTTTAGCAACATAATGTGAAAATAGAGATGAAATATGAAGAAGAGATGGGACTGAATGGTCTAACAGCAGGAGGTGTGTTAGATTGGGCCCATAACTTTTTTTTAAATTAATTTATTTACTTTATTTATTTACTTCCCTCCTCCCTCTCTACCTCCCCCACCCCTAATCCACTCCTTTTCTGTTTCTTTTCAGAAAAGGGGTCTTCCCATGGATATCAACCAGCCCTCACATATCAAGTTGCAATAAGACTAGGGACGTCTTGTCCTGCTGGCTAGATAAGGCAGCTGAGTAGGAGGAAAGGGGCCCAAAGGCAAGCAACAGAGCCAGATCCAGTGTAACATCTGTTCAGAGGGCCTATGGCAGTTGCGTGCATGTTCACTGGCTGGGGGCTACAGTTTTTGATCTTTGTTTCACTCTACACTGTGATACAAAATAAGTTGAGTAACCTATACACTGGAAGTATGACAATATCTAAACAATATCTAAAATATTTACTGTCTGGTCATTTCCAGAAAAAAAATGCTAATACTTGCAAAAGGGAGGAGGGGAGAGTGAATTGGCTTGATTAATCTTTCACTTATCAATCAATGCTTCTGAAAGATGCTGGCAAGGACTATCTTCCAAAAATACATCAGTAATGGAAACTTCACAAACAATGTCTACTGCTGGAGTTGGCCTCAGAGTCAGGTGTCACTGGGAGAACTGGAGCCATGAGGCACTGCTGTGCCCCTGGCTTACTGCTACTCTAACCTACACTTAGACTCTCATGGTTGTCCTATAGCCAAATCCATTTTTTCAGGAAATTGTGGATATTGGAATATTTGTGTAACACCTAGGTTTTAAATATTGATGATTAGTGTAATGAAAAAAAAAATAGAAATAGTTGGTCCAAAACAATAGTTCTCTCATCTAATGCCTTTTGCTTATGATTATGCATTTCTGGATTGTGGCTTTGAGACCATGAATCCAAGACCATGATGTTATGTGGAGATAGATTGCATTGCAGCATGGGGCAGTAGTGAAAGCTGAGTTTTATAGAGCTTATGAGGTTGTAAATGAGGCTTTAGTACCAGAAAGGAAGATGAAAACTGCATCTTTATTTCTCCTACACATATGCTTTAAAGCACACTAAGTTTTTTTGGTGCATTGTTGAAGTGAATCAGATACTGTGACAGTTGTTATCACACCTCTCTGTTTATTGGACCAATTTCCTTCCATTTACCCATCATGTGCTATTCAAATACGCAAGAAGAGAAGGAAATTAATTTTATATCTGGAACATAAATGTCTAAATCCGAATAAAGGAGAATAAAAATGTATGTCAGCAAGATATTTCCTTGTTTCTGTTAAGATATGTAAGGAGAAGGAATTATTCAAGAGAAAAAAACCAGAGTCAACTCTTTCAGCAGGATGTTGGGCTTAGATAAATAGACAATGAACTTCATGCCTTTGATAATTGAATATACATGATAAAACTTGTTACCTTTTCACCTAATCACTCAAAAGACAAGACCCTAATGAGTTTGTTCAATGCAGTGAAGCCCCATGGTAAATTCATAGCATGTGGGATGAATAATCCATGAAGAAGTAAGCTGCTGGAGCCTCACAGAGGTCCTTGAGCATCTCTCCCACGTCTCTGATGTCTGTCTGTCCTCACAGAGGTCCTTGAGCATCTCTCCCACATCTCTGAGGTCTATCTGTCCTCACAGAGATACTCGATCATCTCTCCCATGTCTCTGATGTCTGTCTGGTCTCGTAGAGATCTTTCAGCATCTCTCCCACATCTCTGAGGTCTGTCTGTCCTCACAGAGATACTTGATCATCTCTCCCGTGTCTCTGATGTCTGTCTGGTCTCGTAGAGATCTTTCAGCATCTCTCCCACATCTCTGATGTCTATCCTCACAGAAATCTTTGAGCATCTCTCCCACATTTCTGATGTCTGGCCTCTACTCTTACACGGATGCCCTTCTTTTCTATCTATATTGTCTCTTCCTCTTTAAAGCCTCTTCTTGCTTTTAGTTCAAAAGTCAACTGTCTTTTGCTAGTTTTGGTCAAACTGTTTGCTAATTTACATTCTTTATTCATGTACCAAGTTTGCTAACAACACATTATCTTCTATTTGTGGCTGACTGCTTATATTCCTATAAAATGAATGATCGTTTCTATTAACAACAGCAGCAACAACAATATGAGAACAAAAAGGATTATTACTATACAATAATCATCATAAAAATCTTTATATGAGCTCTTTTAATGAGCTTTCAGGAGAAAGATTCAATCATTCTGTTCACCATCAAAAACTAAGCTAAACTGGCTAACCTTTAATGATTCCTACCAAGCATGTTCTAGGGTTTCCCAAGGCAGTTACTGATTTATTCCGTCTATTCAAAAGTACTGATTTCATACTCAGCCTGATGTCAGAAAACATTGAATAGTCACAATCTAGATCTCACCAAGGCAAGACCTATATTAATATCTTAGTTTCTTTCAAGTACAGATCAAAATGTTGGTACTAGCTAGCTTAGAAGTGAGTAATTTGCAAAGTGCTGTTCTTATTTTATGCCTGTGGCTCAAACAAGGACTGTTCATTCTCCACTGACACTACACCCAGCTCCCATTTCACCTCAGGTGAGTACATTAGTGGCTGTAGAGAAGAGGTCCATAGTAACATCAGATTGGTGTAACCATAGTATCTTGGAGCTGAAAGTAAATGATCGGATACAGCTAGTCCACATTCTTCATTTTCCTTGTGAGAAAACACCAGCTGCAGAAGTGATCTCTATGGTCAGCCTTGGTCGCATGTATTTATTTGAAGAAGCAGCTTTTGTAAGATTGTGATGGAAAGTTGCCTGTGTAAGGTTCTGACGTTCCTCACCTATCCCAGTGCAGCAAATTGTTTTTGGAGATAATTCATATAGAAAGAACTATGAATAAGCATCACAACTAGGGAAATGCTTTATTAAATAATAGCAATTTAAATCTGTTGTCTTACTTTAAAGCCTCCTCCTATATTTAGAAGATGAGGTAGCTAGCTGTTCACTGGTCAGAGTGACTAGTAATTGAATAATGAAGACACAGATCAAATACAAAACTAAAAATGACACTAATTAAAATTTTATCTGGCAAAAGGGAGATCAAAATAATAGACTACCAAATGCAAATTGGTTATTTATTATATTAAAATGATGTTTTTGTTTTAAAATGGAGAAGTATGCAAAATAATACTATGTTTAAAATATAGTGTTGCTTACTTTATATATAAAAATCATCCTTTAAAAGAAATATGATAAAAAAATGTAGCAACCCAATATGAAGTGAAATGACATTAGAAAATAGTTTATAAAAGTTTAGTGGAAATTTTCTATGAGCTGTAAATTCATGTATATTGATTAAGCATGACATGTAATGCTTCCTACCTTGTGGCCTATACCTGAATATTAATTTGAGAAGTATTTTGGCATACAGAATATTCCTGACAACATTATGGTAATATTATCTTAAGGAAATATGTAGCAAATATAAACCTGGAAATTTTCCTTTCATATTGCTAGTCATAAGTGCATATGCATAGTTCCTACTCTTCTGATTAAAGTAAATTACAATTTAATTACCAAATTTTAGTCAGACAGATCTCTAGGTAGCACTTATATCAATAGCAGGGTTAGGCCCAATTATGAAGTTTTTATTTACAGAACAACTGGATTTCCATGAATAGAGAGGGTAGTAGAAAGGTGGGAAATTGAATGCTTCTTATGATGCAGTAGTCATGAGTGTCAATATACTTTAAACTGCTATCTCATTTACTCATTCAACGTCAGTGACTCTCTGATGTCCAAACGCTTTGGCAGACCACTTAGCATTGCAAGCACTCCTACAATCATGGAGCTTCCATTCTAGTGTCTAGGCACACTTATCTTTGCATTCCAGGTGACAAATTTATAATTATTGCCTTCAAAATGTCATATTTGCTTAAGTGGGCTTAGGAGCATAAGTAGCGCCTTATGTTGGATAATGCGTTAGATCTTAACACATACATTTATTTGCATAATTCCAAACCCCTTGGAGAATTTCATTTTCCAGAGTATGAAGCAAGGACTGTGGGAGGCTCTCTATTATCCATGGGTAAATGGCATCAGTAAGGCTTAGCCAGGGATGCCCTGGCTTTTCTCCGAATCCTACCCTGAATAGTAATTTGACAGAAGGCCAACTTATTCATTGTACCTTAGAAAGTGAGACAAACATCTAAGTATATTTTTCTTGTGTTACAAAAGGGTAAGCATGAACATATTTGGTAACATTAAAAAGCCCTTTGACTGAACAAGGTGAGAGAAAGCCGTAAAGGAAAGTAATATTTAACGGTGTGTAGACTCAAGGCATTTTGCAGTGCTAGGAGTGAAAGAGCACCTGAAACCTGAAGCCGCCTGCTGATCTGAGAGTAAGCTTAGCTGTGAAAAGGGTGAGAAGAGCTTCAGAGTGATGGAGTAACCTGTCAGGGAAAGGCCGGAGCTTTTCCTGGAGACTGGTGGGTCTCCTCAAGCAGGCTTAGACATTGATAGATAGCTTTGTCAGGTTGGTTTCATTCTCAGAGTGTAGGGTCTCCCAGGGTACCCCCAGGAAGCAAGGAAGTTAGGTTGGGATATACCCTTCTAAAGCAGCCAGGGCTACACGTCCCTTCTCTCTGCAAATCTGCACATTGCTCAACATAGACAAACACTACACTTCCTAGGACTGACAAGTCGCTGCCAGATTCTGTGATGCCACAGAAACAGAATGTGCAGTAGGAGAGGTGGGAGGGAGGCAGAGCTCCTGTGGGGGACTTTCAAGCCCATACATCACATTGTACAAGGAGCTCTAAGAAGAGGAGAAAGTGCTAGAGTGTGATCCTGTGTGTGCAAAGCAGTATTTCCCACAATATTCATTGTTACCCCTCCTCCGGCGTGATGTTATTCCCAGTTCTTCTATAGATGAGAAAGCTGAAGTTTTAAATGGATTCAGAGTCCGGATCTTTATTATGTTGCTGAAGTTGGCCATTGGTTCTCTAGAGACAGATTTATCTTTGCCAAAAACTTTAATGACAACATGCCTTTAGTGGCAGATAGTTTTTTATGTTTTTTTTTTTTTTTTTTTTTTTTTTTTTGGTACACATGAAATCATGTGCTCCATGTTTTGTGCAATAGATTTCTCACAGTGAAAAACACATGGTGTAGAATTGGCTTTGGCAGTCTAGGGTGATATGAAGTGTATCATGTGCTTTCTGCACTTTGGCATAGAGAAAGTTGTGTTTCCCTTTAAGGCTGACCAGATAACTGCAAATTGGCCAGGATATCTGAAAATTGTTTCTTCAGAGTGGCAGGGTCAAGTCTTGGCAGGAAGTTGTTGGTTGCTCTTTCTCTACTAGATGTGAGTTCTTTTAGAAGTATTTCAGCAGCTGTGACCTCACTGTGGACCCTGGTTGGTGTACAAATGAACACACTACTCAGATGCGCATATGGATTCATTTCAGTTCTGTCCAAGTAATGTCACTTGCTAGGTGCCCAGCAGAAGTGTCTAGTGTGGCTTCACATTTACAATTCCAACTTTAAAAGATATGATCTATGTCAGCAAGGATCTTTGTCCACTGCTGCTAGATTTCACTCACAAACACTGTTTCTTCAAGTTTTCCCTGTCAAAGTTGCATACATTCTCATTAACCTATGGCAAGACAAAATATGGAAACCATGAGAGTATGCTCAGATTGTGGCAGAGTTGTACTGTGTTGTAACAGTCACTATATTAAATATGTAAAAATAAGCCTGCTATTTTACCCTTTCAGATCACCATTTCCTGAAAAGAAAGGATGAGCTCACTAAATACTGTAGACGTTAGAAAGGTACAGAACATCTGAGTAGGATGGTACATACCTTTAATCCCAGTACTCCAGAAACAAGCAGATCTCTGTGAGTTCGAGCCCAGCCTGGTCTAAAAAGTGAATTCCAAGACAGCCAGAAAGGAACAGAGAAGAGAGAAGAGGAGGGGAGGGGAGGGGAGGGGAGGGGAGGAGAGGGGAGGGGAGGGGAGGGGAGGAGAGGAGTTAGGTTCTGATTATGAGCACTTTAATTCCTTGTGAGTTCAGTGTTCTAGTGTTCCAAGCAACTGTTTTATAACATAAAACTGATTTTGTTAGATTACCAAGTTTCCCTTCCCTGCTTGAATTTGTAATGGGTTAAGAGAATTTTTTTTTCTTTTTCCTCCCAACAGACCTCTCTTTTTGCTACAAGGTGCCCTATATGATTTTGAGATCAAAGAATTTTATTTAACCTCTGAGTTAGATGTTACATATTTCATTCATCTCTAAGCCAATTATGTGCAAATTCTCCTTTCTGGACCTGATCATTGAGACACAAAGAAGTCATGTTAGTCAGGATTCTTTCTGCTGTATTGAACTTGGTGTTCACTTTGAAGCACTCCAACCACTTCTTCTACTCACTGACATCACAAGGCAGAGGTGACCAGAACATAGGCATTCACATTGGCATGGGAAGACGTTAGAGTTTTGCATCCCAGAGATCTGCTTGTTTCTGGAGTACTGGGATTAAAGGTATGTACCATCCTACTCAGATGTTCTGTACCTTTCTAACGTCTACAGTATTTAGTGAGCTCATCCTTTCTTTTCAGGAAATGGTGATCTGAAAGGGTAAAATAGCAGGCTTATTTTTACATATTTAATCTTTGTAAATGCAAAATGTATCATGTCAAAGGAATGGAAGGTTTCATGTTATTATGCAGAAAAGATTTGAATTTTTTTTTCTTAAAAGGAATCTGTGATATCAATAGTCGCATATTGCTTCTGTGTACAAATCAAAGAAACTCAGAAAGAACACTGTGCTGTGTTTCCGAAATGCCTTCACATGCCACAATCTAATGGATTGAGCTGAATGTGTAGCTCAGTAGTTTTCAACCTCTGAGTCATGGCCTTTTTGTTGGGGGGGCACATATCAGACTTTCTGTATATCAGATTCACAATAGTAGCAAAATTACAGTTATGAAGTAGCAACAAAAGTAATTTTATGGTTTATGGGTTCCACACCGTGAGGAACTGTATTAATGAGTCACAGCATTAGGAAGGTTAAGAACCACTGCCTTAGCACATGAACTGTGCATCTTTTATTTTTATTAATTCTTTGAGAATTCATACATTTCATTTAGATTATATTCATACACACATGCCCTTTAGTATCTTAACATGGGTGACAGTTACAAACAAAAGTGACAAGATCATACTAGGTATATTATGTATAGTAAATCTAAGATATTACTATTTGGGGATTTTCAAAGAATTTTTTATTTATTCTTTTCTAACAGCATCCACCATTTTTCTACTTGCATTTGAATAAATCTTTCAATAAAATTCTGTAGTTTAAACAAGAATTATGTTACTTTATAAGTATTTATTTTGATTTTCAAGTTTATATATCCTAACATATACTTTCAGAAAAGTTTAGCTGTTTTTCACATTTTACATTGACTACCTCTAAAACATTCTAATTTATATATCTCATACTTAAGGGTGTTTAATGCACATGTTTCTGTAAGGTATTATATAGATAATTGTATTTTGGTTAATTGCTAGTTATAAAAAGATGCTATTGAACTATAGACTAAACATTTTGAGTTTGACCCACATCTAACTACTGAGGACCATACTGACAATTTCATTCAACCTTTTACCTGACAATTCACTGGAAGTAAATAAGCTAACCTGAGAAGGTTTTATAATCATCCATTAGTAAAACAGCAACAGCATCATGTATTGCAGCAAAAAGCTGTGCAATATAAAATTAATTAATTCAGTGTTTTTCCTTAGGGAATTTGGATTTACGCTTAATTGAGTTAAAGTACCTGATTATCCTGGAATAAGCTGATTTGTATCCCTAATGATTTTAGATATTGTATAAAGGGAGAAAACAAATAAATCATTATTTATTTCATTAGACTGAAAATATAATTAAAGAAGTGACTTGGGAGGAAAGCTGGAGTTTTCATGGAAACCAGACTTGTAATACCTTACATACAAGAGTCAGTCAAAATATAGATCAACACATTGTTCTTTGACCTAAATTGATAAATAAGAAGAGCTACGGATTTGACTGTGTTTGATCACTGATGGAAATACAACTCAGAAGAATTGTCCAAAGAATGGCGTTGACTTGCTTAGGAGAAGTCTATTATTTCCTCAAGTGTAACTATATTATAGTTACAAAATAACATTATACAACAGAGTTTTTCAGTAATATAGGGGTCTAGTTCAGGCTCTAATACTTTATACTCAATTTAAATATGACCAATATTAAGTATAAAAAGAGATAATCCTCATATAATTACATAGAATTTACGTGTACAATTTATCATGGAACTTGATTTTTTTAGATGTATGTTGACTGTGAAAGAGTTGGGAATTAATGAATTTATTAGATCACTTGACAAACAGTAATCCAAATTTGTAAGATTAAGCAACTGATTATATGGCTCATTTTTTTTAAAACTAAAAGACAGCTCATAAACTGATAGTAACAGAACAGTTAGAGCTGTAAGTATCAGGATGCTTCTGTTGCAAAGTAATGTGCCAAAGTCTCCTTCTCATCTTATATGTGGCTTCTAGTGGAGGCTGGACCCTAACTACTGTATCTAAGTTTCTTTGGAATTTGCATTTAGGTGTCGATAGCATGGATTCTTTGCACAGATTGAGACCATGATGGCTGCAATGACCAGGACCACATTGTACAGAGAAGGCTGTAAAAACACTCCTTCTTTTTAAGAACGAATTAACCTCTGACCAGGAGTCTCCCAGTGGTATATGATTAATGGTTGTTGGATCTCATGCTAGAGATAAGAAATTACCATGAAGGATAGAAAGAGGTCTTCACCATCATTGGAATGAAGAGTTGGGAGCCACTTTCTTTGAGCCACATAGTGGGAGATAACTGAATGAAACTAGTTATTAGGATAACTCCATTTTTTTTACAGGTAAAGAAATAGCAACCTAGAGAAGGCTTAAAATATGTCCAGCTACAAACTTAGATACAATTGAGAAAACATTATTTCCTACAATAATTTTTTCATAAGTTTACTGTGAAATATGTAATTTTGTTCATACTTGCACTTGCAAATGAGGAGAATTTTTGATCAGTTGAAGAAATAATAAAGCATTTTGATTTTATGCTTCCTTAGGGAAGACAGATCTGTCTTGTAAATGTGCCACAGATCTCTCTGTCATTAGTACTTTCCACAGAGAGAATATTTAAAAATTAGTTTATATTATTAATCATGTTCAATTTGTCCCTTTTATTGAACACTGTGAAGGCAGAGACAGTGCCCACATTTTGTTTAGCACTCTATTCTTGATGTAAAATAGATGCTCAACAAAAGAATAAATAAACATATCCTGAGGCTTTTAAATTTCACGAACCTAAAATATTACAGCCACGATAATTGCACAACTCTAGCATGGAGCCGAATCACAAATGAGAATGTGTGTGCTAGGAAGTACCTAACCAGAGGTTCCTTTCTCTTAGAAAGAACTATGAGAAAGAGATACTATTAAAGTGTGTTGTACAGGCTAAGGATCTGGTCCCTACAGTTACCACATTGCCAATCTGAGGAGGAAACCAGTTAATGCTTTGCAGGCATTAAATGTAAATCCTAGAGAGTTTTAGAAAAATTTTACCATATTGTGTGTTCTAATACAAGTACTGTGTTTATGGGGAACATGGCATATGGTCTTACATTCTGAGGTTGTGTATTCAAGTAGACACATAGAGAATGCCCACAGGTAAGAGTATGAGGTGGTCATATGCCAAGCAGACAGCAGGAAACATCAAGCAAGGTCACCATTTCACAGAAGAATGGATATTTAGGTAGACATTTAAGGAAGACTATAATTTACCAACATGGAAAGAAGAAATCCAATCTAGAAAAATGCATTGAGAAGAAATAGAGTATTTAGGAGTCAAGTATGGATGGGCTTGTTGCAGGCAGGAGAGAAGTTTAGTATACATAATAATATATATTAAGTTCTTTTCTATCATTGTGTTAAAACATCACAGTCAAGGCAACTTATAAAAGAAAGTGTTTAGTTGGACTTACAGTTTCAGCAAGTTAACATTCTTAGTGACATAGAGAAAGCACAGGTGCATACAGCTGGAGAGGCTGCTGAGAACTCAGATCTCACATAGAGAGACAGAGAAAGAGACCTGGAAGTATCTTTTGGAACCTCAAAACCTAACCCTAGTGACACACCTCCTCTAACAAGCCATGCCTCCTAATCCTTCTCAAACAATTCTACCATTTGGGGACTAAGTGTTTAAATGTATGAGTCTCTGGGTACCATTCTCTTTCAAACCACCACCTTCTGACCCCAATGGTCTCAGGGTCATATCATAATGTAACACACATTTAGTCTAACTTCAAAAGACTTACATAGTGTTTTAGTATTAACACTGCTCTAAAAATCCAAAGTCTAAAACCTCTTCTGGGCCCAAGACAATAGTTTAATTGTGAACCCCCTGTTAAATCAAAAAGCAAATTGCTACATCAACATACAGTGGCCCAGAATACATATTACCATTCCAAAATGGAGGAAAAGGTCATAAGGGGGTAATGCTGAAGCAAAATGAGACCAAAATCCAGTAAGACCAACTTCAAATCCCTTGGCTCCATGTCTGAAATCAGAAGGCTTAGATGGTCAAGCTCATTCAGTCTACTGAGTGAAATATACTTCTCTTTTGTGGGCTGATTCCACTGCCTGTCTGCATCATGGCTACAGTATGCCCAACATCTTGGTATCTTCAAAACAATCCAGGCTTTACCTTCAAAGATTCACAAAATGGCGTCTCAGCCTCACTGCCACTCGCCCCCCCCCCCCCC
>JADRCD010175376.1:5203-15203 GCA_019843815.1 Montemys delectorum | reverse complement strand
CAGATGCCAAGAGGTGCTTGCTGACAGGAACCTTTTATAGCTGTTTCCTGAGAGGTTCTGCCAGAGGCTGACAAATACAGAGGCATCCAACCTTTGGACTGACCTCAGGGTCCCCAATGGAGGAGTTAGAGAAAGGACTGAAGGAGCTGAAGGAGTTCGCAACTCCATAGGAAAAACAACAGTATAAACTAACCAGACAACACCCCCCTCCAGAGTTCCCAGGGACTAAACCACCAACCAAAGAGTACACATGGAATGACCCCATGACTCCAGCCACATATGTAGCAGAAGATGGCCTTGTCTGGCATCAATGGGAGGAGAGGCCCTTGGTCCTGTGACAATTCAATGCCACAGTGTAGGGAAATGCCAGGGTGGGGAGACGGGAGGGGGGAACACCCTCATAGAAGTAGGGGGATTGGATAAAGTGTTTCTGGGGGGGGGGACCAGGAAAGGGGATAACATTTGAAATGTAAATAAAGAAAATATCCAATTTAAAAAAAGAAAGAAAGAAAAACTACCAGAAGAATACCATACAATCTAGCAGTGCTACTTTTTAGTCTTAGCTCAAAAGATTAATTCTAAATGTAAATGTCAACTAAGATAGGCCTATGAACACTTAAATCACTAATTTTCCCAAAAGATATGTAATGATTCTAATCACTGAGAAACTCTATATTTGAAGAAAAACACCAACGAAACCTTCAGAAATTAACCACAGTATATAAGACTAAATTCTCTCTTGAGTAATATCTTGCAATATTAAAGAAGAAATTCGAGGGATTTGCATGGATGGATCAGTTAGTAAAGTGCTTGGTTTTCATATACTAGGACCTGAGTTCGATTCTAACATTTATATAAAGAGCAGGGCATAGTGGTGTACACAACTGTAATCAAGTGCTGGGAAGGCAGAGAGCAGAATGCCTGAGAGTCATTAACCATCCAGTCTAGCCTAAGTAGTGAAATCTAGGCAAATGGGACATCCTGTGGCAAAAGGGTGGGTTGAATTCCTGATGATGATGCCCATAGTAGTCTTCAGGTCTCCACACATACTTGAACATATGTGCATGTGTACATGTGCACATGTACACACACACACACACACACACACACACACACACACACACACACAAGGGCAATATAAAATCTTAAAACCTAATAATAAAGTTAGCTACTAACAGAAATCTATAATTAACCAAAAGAACCTCATTTTGTACTATTTTAGTAGCTTGTCAAGCAAACTATGACCAGAAGCCAACTAGTAGAATTCTAGGCTGGAATCCTACTCAAAATGGGGGCAAAATGGCATCTGAACAAGATTTTAGGCAGGTCCATTCATCTACCACTCTAAGTTGACCCCACTCTAGGTGATTCCAATGTGCAGGCTGGGATGGGGACTGCCATGATCATGGACCAGCTCCTCTAGGTCCATTCCTGTGGAACATGTTTCTCTTGAGCTCTTCTCACATCCTTTACAAAGCTTGGCAACTGGCTGACTGAGAGTTAGGAAAATCCAACTGGAAGAGATGATTCATTTTATGTATAAACTTGACTAATCTATGGTACCCAGCTGTTGATCGAACCCTGTCTAGATATTAGTGTAAGTAATTTTTAGATGTGATTAACATTCCAATCAGCAGAGTTTTATTTAGTAAAGCAGATTAGTCTCCTTAATGTGGATGAGCTTCACTCAATTAGTCAAAACCCTTGCAGGCAAATAATGAGGTTCTCAGAAGGCATTTAGCCTCTAGAATGCAGAAACTTTCTTGACTTTCCAGCCTTGTTACTCTGAACAGGTGACTTCAGACTCAGGACCTGATCTGAATCTTCTGCCCTTCAAATTAGGCCTTGGTAACCTCCACAATCACATGAACCAATTACTTAATCAATCTCTCTCTCTCTCTCTCTCTCTCTCTCTCTCTCTCTCTCTCTCTCTCCCTCCCTCCCTCCCTCCCTCCCTCCTGACTCTTTTCCCTGAGGAACCTTAATATAGATATTATTATTTTAAATGCAGACTATGGACGAGATATCATACAAAATTATATGCACACAATTTTAGATTCAGTCCTTAGACAATTGAAAATCAAGTTATAGACCAGGCAATGGTGGCACACGCCTTTAATCCCAGTACTTTGGAGGCAGAGGTAGGCAGATTTCTGAGTTCAAGACCAGCCTGGTCTACAGATGAGTTCCAGGACAACCAGGGCTACACAGACAAACCCTGTCTCAAAACCCACCCACTCCCCAAAAAAAATCAAGTTGTAAGAAGCCACTGTGACCAAAGACAGCAAAAAAGAGAAGCTTCAGTTAATGTTTTAGAAAGAATACACTACAGTTGGAGATAAACTAGGTGAGATGGGGATAGGGAAGGGGAGCCCAGGCAGGGAGTTCACTGAAAAATAGCATTCAAAGAAGAGGGAGACAAGGGATGTGGCTCTAGGGTAGAATATTTGCCTAACACATGAAAAGTACTAGGTTCTCAACAATATTGTGTACATTATTGCTGGTACATTTAAAAATCATTTATCTGCTCTCTGCTTAGTGATTTCCCCCTTTGTGGAGATTACATTTAAGTGGGATGGTACAATACTCGGCTTTTGTAGCTGACTCTTTCCATTAAACATAAGCTTGCTGAAATTCAGTCACGTTTTAACATTTCTCCGTAGTTCATTCTTTCTTATTGTCACACAGAATTCTATTGTAAGGAGGAAAAATCTCATTTTGTTTATTCAGTCATCACTTGCAGACATATGGATTGTTTCCAGGGTTAGCTATAATGCTGGTACAAACCCTTTTGAGCTGGCACCTTCATTTCAGTTGGGTAGATACCTAAGTGTGGAATTACCGCGTCATCTAGCAACCTTATATTTAATCTTTTGAGAAAATATACAATCTGTTTCTTAAAACAGTTTCAAACCCTGTTTTATAGTCTTACCAGCCACAAATGTCTACGTTTGTCCACATCTTTGTCAATATGTGATACAGTTCCTTTGAACAACTGAGTAAGTATGAGAAGGGTGTGTGTGTATGTGTGTGTGTGTGTGTGTGTGTGTGTGTGTGTGTGTCTGTCTGTCTGTCTGTCTATCTGTCAGTCTGTGTCTGTGTCTGTGTGTGATTTCTTTATTTTGGTCAGTACGGTCTTTCGGCAGTCTCTTATACATAAATGTGCTTATAGCCTACATTGCTGGCAAATGGAATCCTTTCCTTTTTTGTGACTAACTAATATCCTATTATTCTCTATCAGTTCATCCATCAGTGGCCATTGGGTTCTTTCATACCTTCGATGGTAAGAGTAAAACTTATTTTCATTTGTTCTGCAAACACGCAGAGTTAATGCTGCTACGAATACATAAAAGAGTTGCCATACTGAAGACTGTCTATCTATTCATGACAGTGTATGCATCACCTTATCACCTTTCACAACGACCAAAATGTCCTGTAGATTATTATTTCAGTCTTTCATCATGTAGCCTTGAATTTGGAGGAAATGTGCCTTAAGTTCAAAACAAGCAACTTTAAGCAACCTTCTGAAAGATGTTTTGTACTAAAAGATGTTTCAAAACATCTGCTCTAACACCGGGAGTAACTGAGACCAGCAGGACCCAGGCACCCAGGAAAGCCACCTGACCAGTGGCACCGGTTTCTTCCCGTCTGGGCCGGTGCACTGAGCAGACCTTGGGCACAGTCTCATAACACCCAGAGGAAGATCCACTCCCGGGTGCTTTAACATGCCCAGTATCACAGGATCAGAGGCAAGGAGTTCACAACATCTGCCCCAATACTGGAAGTAACTGGAACCAGAGGGACCCAGGCACCCAGGAAATCAACCTGACCAATGGCACAGGTTCATTCCGGTATAGGCCAGTGCCCAGAGCAGATGTTGGGCGAGAACTCCACAAGCAGTCCCACAACACCCAGAAGAAGCTCCACTCCCAGGCACTCTAATATGCCCAGGACCACAAGATCACAGGATCCCATGATCCCAGGAGCTTGGTCACACCAGGATCTCAGGGTCCCAGAGGCAGCTTGACTCCCAGGATCTTTGACATACCCAGGATCTCAGGATCACAGGATCCCAGAATCACATGATCACAGAGAGAGCTGGACTCGGAGGAGTTCTGACACAACCAGGATCACAGTAAGGACAGGCTCCAGTCAGATATAGTTAGAGCAGGTAGCACTAGAGATAATCAGATGGCGGGAAGCAAGCATAAGAACATAAGCAACAGAAACCATGGTTACCTGACATCATCAGAACCCAATTCTCCCACCATAGCAAGTCCTGGATACACCATCACACAGAAAAAGTAAAATTCAGACCTACAATCACTTCTCATAATAGTGATAGAGGAATTTAAGAAGGACATAAATAACTCCCTTAAAGAGTCAGAATTTACAAGAGAACACAAGTAAACAGCTAAAAGCCCTTAAAGAGGAAACACAAAAGTCCCTTAAAGAATTACAGGAAAACACAACTAAACAGGCGAAGGAAATGAACAAAACCATCCAAGATTGAAAAATGGAAATAGAAACAATAAAGACATCACAAAGGGAGACAACCCTGGAGATACAAAACCTAGGAAAGAGATGAGGAGTCATAGAGGCAAGCATCACCAACAGAATACAAGAGATAGAAGAGAGAATCTCAGGGGCAGAAGATACCAGAGAAAACATTGACACAACAGTCAAAGAAAATGCAAAATGCAAAAAAGCTCCTAACCCAAAACATCCAGGAAATCCAGGATACAATGAGAAGATCAAACCTCAGGATAATAGGTGTAAAAGAGAGTGAAGATCTCCAACTTAAAGGGCTAGTAAATATCTTCAACAAAATTATAGAAGAAAACCTCCCTAACCTAAAGAAAGAGATGCCCATAAACATACAAGAAGCCTACAGAACTTCCAAATAGATTGGACCAGAAAAGAAATTCCTCCTGAAAGGGAAAACGGTCAAGTAACATATAAAGGCAGACCTATCAGAATTACACCAGACTTCTCACCAGAGACTATGAAAGCTAGAAGATCCTGGGCAATGTCATACAGACCCTAAGTGAACACAAATGCCAGCCCAGGCTACTATAGCCAGCAAAACTCTCAATTACCATCGATGGAAAAAACGAGATATTACATGACAAAAACAAATTTACACAATATCTTTCCACAAACCGCCCTACTAAGAATAATAGGTGGAAAACATCAACACAAGGAGTGAAACTACACCCTAGAAAAAGCAAGGAAGTAATCTTTCAACAAACCCAAAAGAAGATAGCCACACAAACATAATTCCACCTCTAATAACAAAATAAGAGGAAGTGACAATCACTTTTCCTTAGTATCTCTTAACATCAATGAACTCAATTCCCCAAAGAAGACATACACTACAGACTGGATATGTAAACAGGACCCGACATTTTGCTGCATACAGGAAACGCACCTCAGTGACAGAGACAGACACTACCTCAGAGTAAAAGGTTGGAAAACAATTCACACGCCAATGGTCCCAAGAAACAAGATGGAGTAGGCATACTAATATCAAAAAAAATTGACTTTCAACCTACAGTGATCAAAAAATATTAGGAGGGACACTTCATACTTATCAAAGGAAAAATCTACCAAGATAAACTCTCAATTCTGAACTTCTATGCTCCAAATATAAGGGCATCCACATTCATAAAAGAAACTTTACTAAAGCTCAAAGCATACATTGCACCTCACACAATAATAGTGGGAGACTTCAACACCCCACACTCAGCAATGGACAGATCATGGAAGCAGAAACTAAACAGAGACACAGTGAAACTAACACAAGTTATGAACCAAATGGATCTAACAGATATTTATAAACCATTCCATCCTAAAGCAAAAGAATATACATTCTTCTCAGCACCTCACAGTACCTTCTCCAAAACTGACAATATAATTGGTCATAAAACAGGCCTCAACAGATACAAGAAGACTGAAATACTCCCATGCACCCTAGCAAATCACTACAAACTAAGGATGGTCTTAAATACCAACAAAAGTAATGGAAAGAACACATACACATGGAAGCTGAACAATGCTCTACTCAATGACAGCGGTCAAGGAAAAAATAAAGAAATTAAAGACTTTTTAGAGTTTAATGAAAATGAAGGCACAACGTACCCAAACTTTCCTCTTGCTAAGAGGAAAACTCATAGCTCTGAGTGCCTCCAAAAAGAAACTGAAGAGAGCTTACGCTAGCAGCTTCACAGCACACCTGAAAGCTCTAGAACAAAAAGAAGCAAATACACCTATGAGGAGTAGATGGCAGGAAATAATCAAAGTCAGGGCTGAAATCAACCAAATAGAAACAAAAAGAACTATACAAAGAATCAACCAAACCAGGAGCTGGTTCTTTGAGAAAATCAACAAGATAGATAAACCCTTAGCCAAACTTATCAGAGTGCACAGAGACAATATGCAAATTAATAAAATTAGAAATAAAAAGGGAGACATAACAATGAGATATCTTAAAATAATTATTCTGTTTCTTGAATATTAATATTTGAAGTTATTAAAATCATGTGCTACAAAAAAAAAGATATTTCAGAAGTACAGACTCTCAGTATTTATGAGACAGAAGCAGTTTCATTTAGTAAGGGTCCCCAAACCATGTATCATAAGTGCAGAACTAGCCTGTCTCACCAAACTTAGGAATCAGTGATTTGACTAAGTGGCTGGACAAATAGCTCCAGGGCCCTGTGCCCCCACCTTCGCAGTGATCGATTATGGACATGTACCACAGAGACTGGTTTCTAGGTGAATGCTAGTATCTGAGCTCAGGTCCTTGTCCTTGCATGACAAGCACTTTACTAAGGACCATCTTCCCACCCATAAGTAGTTCCACACACACAGCAATAACAAAGATATGTGACATTTATTTAGAAAGCTATCATATGCAGAACCTTTTTAATCTTCACCAAAATCCTGAAAGGCAAGCAGGGAAGATTATATTATCCTCATTTTAAACCCAGAGAAGACCATGCATGTTCATAGTAAATACCAGCAAAAGCCTACAGTAACCAAGAGACAGAAGCATCAATTAGAAAACTTGTATCTGACCCCTGGGTCTTTATTTCTTATGTTAAAAATGCTAATAACTTATAAATGAATTGAGGAAATATGGGAGTAAGTCAGATCTCTTCAGAAACACCTACCCTCTAAATTCCTGGCCATACTTAAACATTGTATAACTTCATCCCTGTACCTCTCATTTCTGAAAAATGAGACATTTCCTCCTACAAATACAATCTTCTAAGAAGATAATTATCCTTGATGTAGTAAACGTCAACGTAAATCTGATAGTCAAACAAGTAATTTTTTCCTAGCTAAGAAACACACATACACACACACACACACACACACACACACGCACACATACACACATAGCATATGTACACACATACTACTACTACTACTAACATTTTAAAATCCAAATGTATATTCTTAGAAATGTTCAGTACCAGGAGAAATGCTTTAAGCCTTAACACTACCTCCTAACACTGCCACAGGAGAATGACAATAAACACTAGGCACACTTTTGCAGTTAATGAAGTCATTCATACTAAGACAGGAGAAAACACAGTCCATCCATGATTTTGCATCTATTAAAGGGGAAAGAGATTATCCCTTCTCACAACTGTCAGTCTGTGCTGTCAGACTTCGCATTTAGCAATTAGCTTGATGCCAGCTGTCCCCACAATTTCATTCCAAATTTAATATGACTTAGAAAATATTGCATTTCAGAATTTCAAGTGATTTGCCAAAGATAGTAACAAGAAGCAATATCACTGTAGGACTGGCATTGCCCAGCCTCTCAGCACAGTAGGGGCATGCCAGGATCTGTGGTGGACTGTAGTTTATTGGCACCCCTCACCACTAGGGTTATTCCAGATCTTTTTGTAAGGCTCCCCATTATCATTTGAATAGCACTGTCTTCCCTTCTCTCAGTCCATGTGGAATGGTTGGGATCTTCTCGTACACTCAATAGAGCCTGAAATAAAGATAAACTTCTTTCAACAGCATCAGAGCTTTCTATGTCACATAACTATAATAGACATTTATTGCTGCCTGGATTTGAAACTTGTTTCCACCACTTCATGCCTATGTGACTAACTCTTGTGTAAAATATTAAAAAAGAACTGCCAGGCTCCCATGCTCCATCCAGCTACTCTCTGCTGGCCAACTCTCCAACAAGGCCCGGAGCTCCTGAGTTCCCTTCCCTGCCACACCAGCTCCACACAATGACTGTGCACCCCATGGTCAGCTGCCACAACACCCAGCAGCCTGGTAGAAACAAAACTCTAGAAACTTATAATTAACAAGTTAGATTTATGTATCAATAAATTCTCAATTCACAAGATGCCAATTCAATAATTTCAGAACCAATTGATAATGGTAAAATCTGCCCACTTAGATTGGACAAGTTATCCCAATTATTCTATCCTTTATGATATCATACCAACCAGTGGCTATTTAAAGTCAGGCGGGATCAGGATCTTCTTCCTGTCGTCCATCTCCATCTTGGCTTCTCCCGCCTCTTCTGAGTCACTCTGTCCCTGAGACTCTTCGCTCTGCCTCCCTTTTCCCTGTCCAATCACAGGGCTCCTGCTGCAATATTATTTTAATGTAATTGGACATGGAAAAATCCTATCATGAATAACCAGTGTTTTGAACTTCAAGCCTCAGAGTTGAAGCCAGAAAAATCGGGATTACAAGGCCAGCCTCAGAATGAAACTTTGTCTCACCTCCCTGCCTCCCCACCCCCAAGAAAAACTACAGGATTGATGGCCTGAGCATGAAAATTTGAGACATTGTTTTTCAAATATTCTCCTAATCATCCAGATTCAAAACTCAAGGGCTGGATCAGTTCCCTTGGATGTCAACGGGGTCCTAGGCGGCAGCCCATGTCTGCATGGTCTGTAGTGGTAATATGAGATAAGGACATTGACACAGACCTCTGCCACTGCATGGCTGCAGACAGATGTGCTACCCAGAGGCTGAAACATCACCATGGACTCAGGTAGCAGGACAGGCTACTCACATCAGGCTATTCCACTCTACCCTCTTATCTCCAGTTTGCCTCTCTTCATAACACTCAAAAAACATTCCACTTCTCTTTCTCTTCTGTCTCTCCACCATATACTTATACATCATAGTGGCTCCTGCCACACCACTATCAGGCCTCTGGATGGTAACAGGCCTCTGGATGTCCTCTGCATGATGTGGCAGGAGTGGGCCTATTTGTCTTTTTTATGGTGGGACATGCTGTTTCTATTTCTCTTTTCCTAGATGCTTTCCATTTGTGTCTATCGGCACTGCCTTTGTGTTCAACAGCATCTTACATGTCTCTTTCCTGTCCCTCAGCACATTTTCTTGGGGTCTTTGTCCTTACCATCCTTGGTTATTTTTCGGGAGAGCAGGGGAAATGTTCTAGTCCACACTGTTGGCATACTTATGTGTAGTGTAAAACAAGTATGTGCTGAATGGAAGTCAGAGGTGACATATGGAAGTTTGTGATGAGGGAAATTTAAAAAAAAATGAATACAGTTTTGAAAAGAACATTTGAGTTTAGTATTACTTAACAAAAAAAATGAAGCCTATAGATACTATGACTCTAAGTAATGGAAGATGATATATAATTTCCTGTTCCAGGGGTAGCTTAAAAATAACATGAAGAAAGATAGGGTGAATATGGCCTCTAGTTCTTTGAATACAAGATAAATGAATACATAAATTCTATTCTGTAGAAAAAGAATTGGATTATGTATGAAACAAGTGATCATAATTTTTGATTCTAACTTACTCTCCACTGACAAATAACATAAACACAAGTTTTCTTCATTATGTATTTTTTTAAAAAGGCATTCATTACTTAGACAAAAGTCACAAAGCGGGTAATGTGGCATTGGAAGCAATTTTAAGTGGGGGGGCAGGAAAGGGAGAGAGAGAGAGAGAGAGAGAGAGAGAGAGAGAGAGAGAG
>JADRCD010175375.1:0-45757 GCA_019843815.1 Montemys delectorum | reverse complement strand
TTTTTTTTTTTCCATAAGAACTTGAATGAGTATCAAGTATCAGTGACAGATGTGATATCCAACCTATCCCTGAGGCTTGTAACTCAATAGTACCTCTCCTTGAATAGGTGTATGACTTCACCTGGAGAAGCTCACCCTAGAACCTGAGAGTACCCCATCAAATACTCTGTCTACACTGAGTGAGGAAGCCCACAAGACATTCTTTCTATACTGAATGAGAGTGCCACCAGACACTGACTACACTAAGTGATTCTGGTGCTATCTATAATGTTTTTTTTTCAATTGTTTGTAATACATCCATCCAGGAAAGCAAAGAACCACACCAAAATTCCTAATCTCTTGCAGCATTGCCTTTTCTACTTTGTCAAGATTGTTTTGAAATAAAATGATGAAAACATGTTGATTCTAAAGACAAAGTCACGATGCTATAACCATCTTCAGCTACATATATGCTGAGTGAAATACAAAATTTAATACTTTGTGGAAGTATTAGTCTACTGCGAGGTTGTTTTATGTATGTAAAAAAGAGTACAGTACAATACAGTTTATAGACTGAAATAAATGTTTCTGAGATTCAAAAGAGGAGACTGTCATTAATTACATCCAAGTAACAGGTATACATAGGAACTCTTAGAGGCAAGTGGGATATATGGCTCTCCTATAAAAAAGAAAGGAGTAAAAATCTCTGCTTTGTTAAATAACAAGGAAAAGAACTAAACAGGCACATGGAGACGAGAGTCTATTAAAATTAAAATCTGATAAGAACTCCAAAGAGTCCTAGTGACTCACTTCTTACAGAGAAGCAACAATGTCAGCATGCAGAAGACCTAATTAGTCTATCATATCACAGGACACTGTGGACACAGGACACTGCTTGTGTTGAGAGTAAAACCCAGTTTCTGATTTGATATGCTATTTCTACTATACTATATTTTCTGAAAGGAAAAATTACAAAGGTTTACAATTATCTAGTCTGAATGTAGTATGCAGAATAATATTGAAGGAAAGAACAGAAAATATCAATGATATGCTACAAGTTATATTCTGGAGCTAGAGAGAAATCATGATATTGATCTTAAAACAAAGGGCACATTAGTAATACATTAATAAATTTAATTTAAAAAACAACAGAAAATGTTACGATGATTTGGTGTTTTCTTTTCAGTGGTTTACATAAAGATCAACAGAAGATGCAGAAGTAATTCAGAATGGCATACAGCACTTAGCAGATAAAACTTGCCAAGGAGTCTCCCACACCAAATAGCTCTTCACATCCTAAGAATGAATTGTGCTGATATTTTTCATTGTGAGAATAGCTTTAAAGGAAGTAAGTCTTAGAGACTCATTGATTTAATTATACTAGCAAAGCAGGATATATAAATGTTATACAGCCCATGTAAAACATTGTCCTATTCAATATTGTTTTAATAAAGCCACTTCATCTCAGTAGTCATCTCTAGTGTTTATATTATTCTAAATCATGAAAGTTAAGACACCAGTATAAAATCTAATCATCACTCAGAAGAAAATACTATTCTTGTTTTCATCTCTTAAAGCATATTCACTTTTAAGTGGAAATGTAGATGGAGTTTTGCAGCCACTATTCTAAACATTCCAGTATTCACTGATTATGAAATCTGAAATACATTTCTTACACAGTCCTTGCCCTGCAGGATAGCTGAACCCATGTCAATTCATCTATTTGAAATGAATCCAGTTTAATTCTGGTGGGCCAAAAACCTGTTTCCACCAGAGACTCTTAGATACATTGTCATTGTCACATAAGTGGCTCAGTGCTATCACTGAGGAAACTGTAGTTGGATTGAAAATAAAAGTACACTGTGGATTTAGAAGAATGAAATGACCCTTTTGGTACCCAATTTAGTGAAAGACTTGATAAGACCAGGCAGATACAATCACTGTGGGCAAAGTTTAATGACAGATAGTTCACCTAACCTTTTGAAAATAGGTAAAGTTTTCAGACGTGTGATTTATAATACTCATTAATGTTAGCACTCTGTCTAAACTCCACCCCACAGTTACCTGGCAACAGACAGATAGGCCTGACCCACTATTAAAGGGGCTGCTTGCGCCCTCCTCCCTCTCTTGCTCTCCTGCTCTTCCCTTCTTGCTCCTGTTCCATCCCCTTGCCCTTTGTCCCTTCTCTCCCCATTCCCTTCCCCTATCTCTCTCCAAATGCTCATGGCCTGCCTCTACTCCTCAACTCCTACTTTTCTACTCTCTCTCTGCCTCCACTACCTTCTTATCTCCCCTCTCCATACCTTGAATAGACTCTATTTTATAGTATTCTAGACTTGTGGCTGGTCCCTCAGGGGGACAGGATGCCTTGGTATGGGCCCAATGAGACACCCCCTTCCCCCAGACCTGACTATACCTCCATAGAACATAAGCGCCCCCTCTTTATCTTTTTATAAACACATCAATTAAATTTTTATACTTATGTGATTTTAATCAAGGAAATATTGTATATCTATTCGTTCATCTATATCTCTAATGTTATATATCTATCTACCTACCTCTCTATCTCTAATCTATACTAAACTGTCATCTATATCTTATCTGTAATTATCTATCTATCCATGAATACATCTAGAGATGTATCAGTCATGCCTTTTGTATTTAAAGAATAATTAAAATTACCCTTTGAGATAAAGATTTGAAAAAATTATCCTATTATTAAATATAATTTATATTATTTCAAAATATTTTTCCTTCCATTATAGTATATGTCGAATTGCCACCTTAAATCTTATACTATATGTGTATGACTATAAAAGTGACTATAAAAGTATTTTAAAAATTATTTCTAAATTTAACACGTTGTTGTTTCAACTGAATATCATTAAAAGCTTAATGTTTTTACAAATAAATTCAAATTATTTCATTGTTATTGATCTGTGAAAATTGTAAAAATTTAAAACATCCACTTTTACATGAACACATTAATCTTCAGTTTAAATCAATATCTCCTGAAATTAGCCAAATGATCATTAATTGATTGGATTCTTTATTTCTATAAATTACTACTGCCCCTGAACTGGGAATAGCTATGAAAAACTCTTTTCATTGGTAATTAACAAGTATGTAACTATTTTCTCTCTGTATTAATATTCTAAAATGCTCCTGAGTATATTTATATTTGATTTTTTTAAAACAAAGACTTATTTGCACATATATTTTTGTTATAATACAAGAAGATATTAATAAATTACATTATAATAATGATTGCCATTTTTTTCTTTTTAAACACTTGCAAGTTTTTCTAGAAATTTGGCTACTTATTTAATTAACAATGATACAGGCTTAAGAAAAATGCTGAACTACCTCAAATTGTCATTAAAGAAACATTTCTAACTTTGACTAATATACTTAAATACTCTTTTTGGAACAACTTTATGTAAAGTGAATAGTTGAAAAATTATTTCACATTTAAAATTTCTTGTTTCAGATTCATGTTGGCAAGTTCATCCTCATCAGCACAAAGTTCCCAATGATATATAAATAAAGTCCATCCAACAGTATAAGAAAGCATACAGTATATGAATCTGTGTATGATCTCAAGTCTTTATCAAAGTAGCTAAGTGCTATATCATCAATAATAGCATAAATCTAACTGCCAAACAGACAATCAACAAAATAATGCTCTTCCTAATAAATATTCCTACAAAATTAATGTCATGAGGGTAAGGACTTATGCTTATGTACTTATGCTGAGCAAACAGTCTGTCCATGTAGGCAGTTATCAATAATCGATAAATATTTATTAGGGTGTGTCCTATGAGACAACCCACTTTACCTTGTGGCCAGATGCAAATGAAAAAGAAAACCCAAATGAGATAAAAAAATGGATGAATACTATTATAAAATAAACAATATAGCATTCTACCACATTTATAAATTTATATTTCAATTTTCAATCAGCTTTCTTCTCCACTAGATTAAGTTCCTGTCTTTTCTCTTTCTTATTCATTTCCTATCATTTTATCTTATTCAAAATAAAAATCAGAACATATTTTTTTCTTTTCCTTTGAAACACATCTTACTGAAATGATAGAGTGCTGACACAAACAGAAGTTGCTTCCTAGAGTTTTCCTTCCAAATCTGATAATCTATTTCAAACAAGCAATCCAAAGGCAGCTTTTAAAATGTTTGCTGTCATTTGTTTACCACTTGAAATACAGTTTTCTAGGTAAGCAAGGGTCATCTATTGATAAATCTTCATGTGGTGCTACTGAAGATTTTCATTACTGAAAGCAAATGAAACCACTAATCTTGAATCATGAAAAATAAAAAATTCTGAAAGAATTAACAAGTGATTATATGCAGAGCCTTCACATACCAACAAGGATTCCATATCATTTAATAGTATCTCAACGGCATCGATAGCATTTAATTAGTCTTCATCACATTTTTTCTGATGTAATGCCAATGGCCAATCTGCTAGCGCATCATCTATGCAATCAATAAATATTTTATCACTAAATTTATAAACATCTAAACTATACCACTGTCACTTAATATTCTATTTTTCAAAATTTGCAGACAAAAAATTAATAATAAACTCATTAAAGTGAACTCTATATAAGTGTGATTAATTACATATCATAAAAATACATTCACTCAAGACAATTTAAGTAGTATACTTTACATCCTCACCATCAAATGATCCAATGAACATGTTTCTCATAAATAGAAAATAGACCCATCTTTCACCAGAAAATCCACACACTTAAACTCTAATTTTGATGAATTGTTATGCTAAATTATGCAAAACCTTTCAAATATGCCAGTATTTTCCTTGTTTGCTAACCTTAAAAACTAAAGTTTTTGCATAATTAACAGATTTTTCCCCACCAGTAGTACTAAGCCAAGGTGGTCAAATCAAGTTTGCCTCTAAACAACACAGAGCCTTTTCATTCCTTTCTTCCTTCCCTCCCTCCCTCCCTCCCTTCCTCCCTCCCTCCCTCCTTCCCTCCCTTCCTCTCTCCCTCTTTCCTTCCTTCTTTCCTTCCTTCCTTCCTTCCTTCCTTCCTTCCTTCCTTCCTTCCTTCCTTCCTTCCTTTCTTTCTTTCTTTCGTTCTTTCTTTTTTGTTTTTTGGTCTGCAGACTTCTCATCAACAACATAGCCATATCTCATATTCATACAAGATGTGACACATACAATTTCCAAGAAAGATGAGCACACAAGATCAGAAAGAAAATTCTGCTTAGAAAAGACACTTATGCAGAAAAGGCCACTTTTGTGATCACAAATCCAAAAGGAAAGGATAGCATGCATATGCTCACCTGGCTGATGGGTTCCTTTGTGGGGGGCTTTCCTCTTCTAGCTGTGCTGGTAGCCAGGGTTGTGGTGGTCTCCATGATTGAGGTGGACATCTCAGACTGCATGGCAGTGGCTGTTGACTCAGTTGTCATAGAGGAAGGCACTTCACCGACCAGTCTCACATTCCCCACTATGGCGATGTTGGCATCGTTCTCTGCTGCCATATTCAGAACTTTCAAGCCATTGTAGTAAAGCCCAGAGAGCTGGCCCTGGAAGGGCTGGCCCTGCTCTTTCCCGCCAATTATTATGGTTGCTTGGCTATTGAAGATTGTGAGCTGACGCCCTGTAAAAATAATATTACATACATGCAAAAATGTTGATTGTGAACTCTCCATTCTACAAAGGATGATAAAACAGATTTTTCATGGGGTGGATAATGAAAGCAATAAACTATAAGATTAGCGTTTAACTCATAATTCATTGCTTAGAAATGAGGTGTCCATGAAATGCATAACTACTGGCAAATACTTATAAATTGTCAACATATTATAAATGTAGTGCTTTTGCTAAAAAACCAATCAAACATATATACTACAAATCAGTTTTTAGTGGATCCCATTTTTCTTTGCCTTAAGAACTTATTATCGATCTCTCAAATTTAAATTGCTAAATTTAAAAAGTATGACATTTCTAACATTTCAAATATTTGTTATTCTAAAATAACCTCCAAAATAAACTAAAATGTAGGAGCTAATGTCTAATTTTAAATTTTATTGCAAAAATCTCACAATTCATATAATGCCCATACAATTCTACATGCTATTCTTTAGACATATTTATATTTTGGAAGGCAATAGTCTACTGTTGCTTCAATTATTCTATTTTCCGGCAATCACACTGAAAAGAAATGAATGGTTTATACTGAGCTTGTCAGAGACAAAAAACAAAAACAAAAACAAAAATAAAATGTTTCAAGAATATTTTTCTGATTGGCTTTCAGCAAGTCTATCAAAACAGAATAGAATAAAATGAAAAAAAAAATAGCTTCAAATGTAAAAAGCGGCTTCAGGAATGAAACACATACCAATGGAGAAATCATGGCACATTTCCTTCAAACAATCCTAGCAACAGTACCATTATCATCAGATGGAGACTCCAGGATGAGCAGAGTTATCTCTGCTCATAAAGCATGCACACAACTTTAAGTTCAGTTTTAATTAGGGTTTGTTCCCCAATGTTCTCAGAAGCTTGCAAACGTTAAAGGGACTTCATTTTGATTGGCAATCCATGTTGCCCACTATTTAAGATTCCTAGAGTTTAAACAAAGATTTTTTTTCAGGACCATGATAAAGATACCCGAACTACATATATTTTAGTTAATAATTTAGAGGCTGGACCATGGAGATAATCTATAAACGATTTATCATTTTTGGTTAATGCTTGCTCTGAGTACCTTCATAGATTGAGTTAGTGGATTATATTTAACAGTCCCTTTAACCTTAAGTTAACTGGGTAAGATTATTAAACCGTTGGTACTTCTAAAAATGTATAGAAATTATTATACAAGGTATGCAAATACTGCTATCTACATTTTACTTTTTTAAACTTGTTTTTAATTTAGTTTTACGGAAAATTTATTTTTTATGTTTATTAGTGTTACAATGAAGTACTACTTGGTTATGTTCAAATTATTTTTTATTTGAAGTTTTAATCAATGTTTTTACCTTTGTCGAGTAGCCATTCATCAACTACTCGACCAAGTCGATATGGAATTCGCTGTCTAGCAATCGCCAGGCGCTCGTTATCATTGTTTCCTTTAAAGTTTAAAGAGACATTTCATTGGTTAAAATCTGTAAGGTCAAAGGTTAAAAGTTAATACTTAAAGCTTGAGCTATACAGTTGCCACATGATTTTTTGAAATTTGGAATTTTAAAAAGTTCTACCTAGAGCATTTCATGTTTCAGACTTGTCATTCATTCATTTATTTTATTTTAGCAAACAAAATTATTCCTATGTTAATTGAAAATTAGAAATCTGCATTTGAGCTAGGTTATTATACTTATGTTATAGACAGACCCAAACAACCAATTTAAACAGCATATAATAGCTTTACAAAAAAAAAAAAATGACCCTTGACCTCCGGGTTTGGTCTTTTTGATGTTTCTTATTAACTAGTTAAACATGTTCAGCTACAACAGGTTTAAGTTTTCAAAATACATTCAACCTCTTATTCAAGATTAGAAATTTATGAATACCAAACTTAACACCATCTTTGACACACTGAAGCAGCTCAAATAAGCCTAGCACACTTTATTTCCTATTAAGATAACATATTTGCTTACTTGTTTCATTAAAAAAAACCACAAAGTCCAAACAGTTCTTGTGTATTCCACCAAAGTCAGTTTGTCAGTCACTTATACATCATAAGAGAGTACCTCTGAGTTAGGAAAGGCTTTGACAAAAGTGACTTTATATGAGTGTCCTTCAGTTTCATTTAAAGCTTAGCACTGAAACAAACATGCAGCATTTGGAAAATTATATTTAAGTCTTTTGTCCTCAAATCCCTACTTATTATTAAGTTATTCTCTTTTAAAGGGTGTAAGAGCTTAATGTACAAGTGAAGCTGTAAACAATGGTTCTTAGCCACATATCTGAACTAAATGCAAGCCTTGCTTCTCTGAATGGAAAACAGTGTGTGCTACAAACTCTGTTCATATTGACCTTGAATTAAGCTTGCAAGTAGATGAGTGTTTTCTTGATCTAGAAAAATAATTAAAAGTCTAGGCTACTGTCAGTGCTCAGTACTATGCATTGAAAGATGAGGTTTTTTTTTTTAATTTCATGAAAATTATGTAGAATAGAACTTGGATATGAGACACTTCGTCAATAGCTTGTTAATTGTTAAAGAAACCTTAAATTATAGTATTAACTTATATAGAAAGCCTTAAGTATTTTGCTAGAGAAGAAAATAGATATACCCTTCCCTCAGATTTATAATTACTTATAAGTGACTTTCATGTTTTATGCTAATGTTGTGATACTTACCGTAATAAACCTACCCTAATGTAGCTCACATGCCCTTGGAGGAGGAGGAAAGGTCTATCATTAGAACATCAAAGGACCATGCAAAGGTCTATGTCACCAAAAATATTTCACAAATTAATATTCAACTTAAAATGTAAACAAGGTTAAAGTAAATATACATTTTATGAAAACACTTGGTTGTACTACTCTGGATAATGTAATTATGTAAATGTAAAGTTATATTTTGTGATGCAGAAATGTAATTCTTGATATACTGATAATCTTTTAAAAATTAGGTAACAGAACAAAAATTCCAACTTTATTTTTTTAAATGATCTCAGCTTGGTTTCTTTTTTGTGCCTGCATATATGTATATTTTAGAAATATGCAAAAACTTACTATTTCCTGTTCTAGGGCAATGCGATTGTTGATGTGAATTTGTATGATTGTGGCTTCACATGTCTAAATACAAAAGGTAACTATGAAATAGTTTTTTAAAACATATATATTTTTCTCTGTAGACTTATTTATTATCCTATATTCACTTGCAGTCTTCAGTGCATTGCTTGCCTCACAACTTGATGATTCTATGGTTCTTTATGGTAGAGATTATCCTTTGTCCTAGATACTCCATATGTTCTCAGACACTATCCAAAACCACCTAGTTACTAGGAGTGTTCTTATCATCCTCCTGCATCTCTGCAATAAATCCAGCTGGCTCACTACTTAAGTACACCATGAGCAAAACTTAACCTTTGCCTTAAGGACAAAATCTTCACCCTTTAGTGACGGATCTGTATACTGTCAGGTCTGCTACTATTCCCATTGCTTCATCTCCTAAAGCTCTTCTTTCTTCCTTCTGTTTGTTTTGGTTTTTTGTCTATACAATTCCTAGGTATATGCTAAATCTAATCAAAGTACTTATTGCCTGTTAATGTAGTGGTATTTGCTGTTCAGAAACCATAAAGCAGGAATGGTGGTGTAGCTAAGTGGCAGAGAACCTGCCAATGTGTGCCACATCTCACATTCCTGCATAATACCCATATGTATATACACTCTCACACACATACACACATGACTCATAAAGTAGATGTTAGTGCTAACACATTCTATACATGGACTAGGACCTATCAATTCATTCTTATTTAATTAACATTGAAATAAGAGTAAGACAGTAGAGCTCTGAAATAAAATATTTTATGCTTTATCTGATATCTAGCCTCCTGTGTGTCCTAGGGTTGTGCAAAAATACATGTTGACCGAGAAGTAATACCACTTGAGATTTTTTTTTATAATTGCATGAAGAGCCAATGATTAATTTGGTCAGAGAGACTCTTTAATGTCAATCTAATTATCTGATTAAGTATGCACATAGGAGAAAGGAGAAAGTCTGTATATATGTGTGTGTGTGTATGTGTGTGTGCATGTGTGTGCTTGTATATGTGTATCTGTACCTGTATCTATCCTGTACATGCATCTTCATATTTTCTGAGACTTTTTTTTTCTAAAATTAATTTTAATGATTATATCTTATAAAGGAAACAGCATATAGAATCTCCAAGAACTACTTTCTTCCAAAGTTTATCAATAAATATATTTTGGTCTATAAAGAACACTGAAGACTTTTCATGAGTGAAAAAAAAGAAAGCACTGTTGGTCTCTAGAACATTAGGCAGAAAATTATGGATTGCATGGTGACAGTATTCTGAAACTTGGGTTATTTTCTGGACTTATAAGCCCTCATTGACTAAAGAACACATCCTGCCAGAATCTAAAGATGTCCTGTCCTCATCCAACAATAGAATACAATGAATCACTAAACCTACAACTGGATTTTATCCGTTCTGAAAAATAAACTTTTAATATATGAATTAAAAATGTAGATGACCATTAAGAGACCAGAGAATAATATATTGAATAGATTTTATTAGTTGTTCTATTGACATAAACAGATTCCTTTATCAATGCTGACAATGATCATAGATCAAAAGAACTTTTTATTCAACAGTTTGAAAAACTGAGAGTCAAACAGATTATGTGATATGCATGGCATCATAGGTTATTAGTTGTATGAGTTCAACGCATCTACATGGCACAGTTATGACTGGAGGCAAGGTTTTTCACCACCCTGAGTCATGGAAGCTTGGATTCTTCCCAAAGCACTTTTTCATATAATGAAGGATGTCATGGCCTGGCCTATAAAGGGTTTTCCCATAACCTCTGGAGTGAGATTATTCTCTTGGGTACATCTGCAACCTACCACAGATCCTTGTGGATGCACAGAAGAGCTATTATAAACATTTCCACTTTATGAATTAGTGTGCAGAAGCATATATTGCAAAGTAATGAAGACATTTACAGCTGAAACCCCCACAAGGAGCAGAATTTAAATGTCTTCCTTTGAGAATGAAGCCCTGTTATGCATAACCACTTGGGACATCAAATGTTTTCAACATTCATACCTAACTTGGAAAACAAGCAACAGTTATAACTATTAAATTTACTTTTTTGTTTTATTTTATATAGAAACCCAGTCCATGGACAAGTAGGAAGGCGAGAGGACCTAAGCTTTGAGTCAAAAGACCTTGTACTGCACTGGCTGATGAGAGGAGGGACAGAACTTTAAAACACATTAGAACTCCCTGTACTTAGACTTCACATTTTTTCCTTTCTTCATTCTGCTCTTTTATCTGTTCTTTTTCTTCTATAAGTTCCTTAAATTCTTTTGTTATGTTGCTTAATAAGCCAAAGTGTACTATCTTTCTTAGATAAAGCCAAGTATGTTCTACCTCATTTTAGATTACCTCATTTCTCCAAAAGACCACATTCTTCCTTCTTCAGGTTCTATAAATAAACCCGGGTATTTCATTTCTTCGTTTGTTTGATTTTTGTTTTGGATAGCTGGATATATGTGAGCTTAGCCATCTGGTTCTACAAAGTTAATTCATGAGCACTGGCCTAACTGTAGATGTTCTGAATCATGACTGCATTACAGAGATCTCATTGTAGGAACACATATACTTTGGGAACATAATGGACAAAATCAACTGGTATAACTCAGCATTCTGAACAAGGCATGGTGGGTCATAAGCATATAACTATGAACTATGCAAACTTCAGAAATTCAGGGAGAGTGATAAAATAGAAAAAAAATGTGCTGAGAGGATATGCTGCATAAAAAGTGTTTTCACACTATCACATCCTATGTTTCAGTGACTAATCAGGTAGACATGTGCTAATAATGAAGAAGGTTTAGAACTGATAACTTCCTTTACCTTTACAACTTCAACTTATCAAAAAATTTTAAATAAATACACTTCCAATAATATGTGATATCTATAGTAATTAATGATATGACTGATTAAATATTTATGTCACTAGACAAAAATAAGTAGAGTATACAATTGTATACACTAAGTAAACTGTGATACAAATTGCAAGATTTGAAAGGTAATATATAGAAAGAAAAATATTTGCTAGACTATTGTCTAAAATGTCAATGGTTTATAAATGTCACATTTATAAATATTTTATCTTTGCTCACACTGCTTCCTTACAAAAACACACAAACATCTTCTGTAAATTATATACAGTGTTTTAATGCACTGCTACATCCCAAGGTCTGTGTCAGTCTGCTCACTGAGAGCACAGAGTAGACATCAACAAGCAGACCTAGTGCTCGAAATGTCATTCCAGCTTCATCTGTGAGATAGCAAATCAGGGCACTTCTGCAGCCTGTTTAATGTTATTTTTTGTGAGATGGTTCTTCTGTGGGCACAGAAGACCTCAGGGTTCAATGGTGCTTTAGAGAAGAAATTATAACTAGTGTATGCTTAACTGGCATTACAAATTTTCCCTTCATGTTACTCTTTCCTATAGATCAACAATGAGATATCTAGTTTTACTTTATATGCAAATTTGTAGAGTAACTTGTTCCTACTAGCTATGAACAAAGCATTTTTTCAGATATTGTCCCATCAGATTAATTGCAAATAAAACCATCCTTGTGCATTTTCTCACTGCCTGTATGAAATAATATCTTCTCTTATCTTTCATATGATATTTGTTTCCCAATTCAAACATACAGGATATCATATCAAAAACTACCAGCAGTAAATGAAAGCAGCAGAGAAAAGCATATAACCAAATACAAAGCCTACCCTGATACACTAAAGGTGATACACTGTTGTAGTGCATGCTAAAAAGGTACTTTGTGCTAGATGTGTAGCATTTAAGATATAAAAATGATTTAACAGCTACAATAGAAAGGTCACCATTAGACATATTACCGATTGAAGTAAAGGAAATATAAGGCAGCCTGTATTACCTTATGAATGGTACTTTATTATTTTATAGATATGAGATGCTTGAACACTTTCTATACCACAATATCATAACATCTAAACTTATCCACCCCAATAAGAACTAATAGAAATACATTCTCTAAGACATCTTTTCCCAGTTCTGATTTCTAAATAAGCAGAGAGTGCAACATGGATGGAATTTCCACCTCTCCCACAACAATTTTCTCCAGCTTTTCATTTGTTTGCTTTTTTTTGAGGAAGAAAGCAGAGGATGTCTTTGCATATGTTGTGATATAACTGAGTGTGACACTGAGATTTCTTAGTTCTCCAGTGAGGAAAAATGAACCTTATCAGTGGAAAGTTCTAATATCATTTTCAATGGACTTGAATCTATTTTTTCCTTGTAAATTGGAATGTAGATTTTATTTCAGTTGGAAAGATGATGCTTGTCAGCTATGCATAAATAATTTAATGTAAAATATCTTGAATTAATAAAGAAGAGACAATTTAGTTGTTATCAGCTCCATTTAATTTTATAAAGGGCAAAAATATCCCAAATTAAGTATTTTTAAATTTTCTAAAGGAGCACTGTATTCAAGAAAATAATTTCTCACCAACTGACAACATTCATGACACCATAACCCTATTGGTACAATAGTGGAATTCAAAACTTGGCTATAAACTAAAAACACTCTAATTGAACATAAGGTTCACCCACCAAAAGGAAAGTCACACCTAGAAACCTAGCTAAATACCCAAGGGGAATTACTCGTGAGTCTTTAAGGAGAAAGCTACTATCATTACTTTATAAAATTGGTATAATCCCTGACTACATTCTAATTATTCATCCTTATCCTCACAGATATATATAATTTATATGCCTCATCAAAGGCACCTCTCCTTGCAACAGAAAAAGACCATTACAGAAAACCATAATGGAGGCAAATGTGGAGAACATGAAATCTTGTGTTTTCTTGTTCTAGCTGACACATTTACCAATCATTGGAGAAGAAGGGGAGAAAAGATGGAAGAGTCTGCAATGGTCTGAAATATATGACCTCCATCAGCTCACACACTTGAATCCTCTCTCCCTAGTTGGTGGAGTTGTTTGAGAAGGATTAGGCAGTGTGGCCTTGTTGGAGGTATATGTCACTGAAGATGGACTTTGTCAAAACCCCTGCCATTTCATCTCTCTGCCCCTGTCTGTCTCTCTGCCTGTTTGTCTGTCTTAAGCTTGTGGATCAAGGTGTCAACTCTCAGCTACTTCTGCAGTGTCAGGATTGCCTGCCTGCTGCCATGTTTTCACCATGATGCTAATAGACTGACTGAAATTGTGATCTTTACATCAAATGCTCTCTTTTATAAGTTGCCTTGGTCGTGGTATTTTATCACAGCTATCTAAAAGTAACCAAGGCAGAGATTGAGGATCAGGAATTTTGGTGTGAGAGTGTGTTTTCTAGAAAAGTCAGAGAAGCTCCCCCTAGGAGTCTTACCAACATGACTGCCTAAACAAGATCTGAACAAGTATGACTCTAAAGAAAACACTCTCCTGAAGCCTTAATCTTAGAGAAAAAAAACTACACACACCTGAAGAACACTGGAAGCAAAGTAATAGTCTCCCCAGATTGGTTATCCAATACCAAGTAGTGAGTCCTGAGACCATGTACATATAAGTAACATTATATGGACTAAGCAGATTGGATTAATATATTTAGGAATATATTTTCACCAACCAAAAATTATTTTACATATCCAAAATTATATCTTGAAAGTTAAGTATGAACCCTGGTCAGAATTGATGTGGAGAAAGAGGCATTGATAGATGAGAGCTGGGCTTTGAACCCTGTCTCTTTATGTCTTTGAGCTTCAGTTTTCTCACAGGTAAAGTAGATATTTGTAAGGGTATAGATGTAAATATAGATGTAAATATGTGTGTATCTTCAAGGAGTACCTCGCATGCAGCTGCTATGTGTGATGGTGTCATTGCCTGGCATGATTTGTCTTATGTACATGTCAAGGAATGTATAATGAAAAGTGTTTATTTATTTTTTTTTTTACTACTAGATCCCAGAAGTGGATTTGAGTTAGGCTTTATTAAGGGTAAAAGCAAGTTGATATATCTCTCATATGATAAATAAAGACATGGGTGTTAAATTTATTACTACTCATGTCTATAAGCCCTCAGAGCTCCATCAAATCCACAGCATTACCTCCAAGCAATGATACCTTCATTGCTGAGGTTTATGAACGGCTAAACCCTGCAGAAAGCCTATACAGACAATGGAAAATAGGTCATTAATTAGTGGAGGTCACATAAAGGAACAAGCCTGGAACATATGAGTCCCAAGAGAAAACAGGATGGTGAGAAGCATGGTGCATTCAGCCTGGAAGCATGTGGGCAAAAGCTGCTTCCTGGATAAGTTGGAGCTTCAGTGAGGTGTGAAAAGCGCATTCTAATCTGTCTACTGATGATTCAGACAAATCTTCAAATAGCATATTTAAGTCTTAGCCCACATCCCATAAGGCTGTGGCAGAGAAAGACCGAAATTGTAAAGAAACCAGACATTATGTGTCCTGAAGCAAGGCAGTCCATTATGTCTCAAACAAGGGCAGTGAACAGGATTTTCTCACAAGTGGCCTCCAAGACTCTATATTGGTCACTTTATTAAAACATGAATCTTAGCTTTCTGTGATTAATCTTAGCATCATTAAAGTAAAATTCCAAACTCATTTGCTTGACATCTTTTCTTCTCTTCAAAGCTATCTTATAGTATGTTGACATTTTTATGAAAAGTTCCAGCTGTCATCTGTGGGGACCTTTAAAACTAAGCCATTATATTTTCCTAATCTGTTTGATGTTTCAAGCTTGTCTTTTGTTCTTGCTACACACACACACACACACACACACACACACACGCACACTCACAAACACAAACACACACACATCAGTGATTACCAAACACACCCACTGAAACTGCCATGGGTCTGTCAGTCATTCCAAGAGCAGAAAGGAAGAATGGATTAGAATGCAGAATTGGTTTTACAAAATGTGCTTGAGAGGCTGGGGGATGGGCACTGTGATTTTAGAGAAAGGAGAAGGGTTTTTTTTTCTTCTTTTCCTTAGGTGTTTTTAGCACAGAAAACAATGACAAGAGTAGCAGAGTTCATGAAGGGATCAAGAATGCAAAGTTAGTGGCTACTGCTTGTGGACTGTTGTTCACAATTTGTCAAAATTGCACATTTCTTGGATTTCTCAAACACCTGTGATGGTGGAAATTGCTTTTGGGGAGCTATTTCTGCCAGAGACCATTCTCACCAGAGTATCCATCCAATGAAGTCTGGCAAGGGTACACTTAAAAACATGAAAGTGGTTTGTTTTGTTTTCCGTACCAAGTGATTTAAAAATCCAAATAGCCCCCAATGCAATAAGAACAGAAGAAAGTAGTTGTCTGAATGTCCCTTCAACATCATCCCTTAAATTGTAGCTAGTTGTGATTTCTAGAGGAGCTCTGCAGCAAAAGTAAGTGGGAAAAAGAACAAATTTACAATTATGTCTTAAAAGTATGTGCCTATGAATGAAGACAACTGAAGCTGTTAAATACACACACACACAAACTGACAATCTGACATACACTCCCCCCACACACACATGCACACACACTCACATATGAACACTCATACACTTCCAACATACAAAACACACTCACAAAAGTGCACATACATACCACACACACACATACATACACATTAACTCACACAGTCTCACATAAACATGCAGACATGCATACAAACACATATTCACACAAAACCACTCACAGGAATCCACACACACATACATGTGTGTGCATCTGTATGCACACAACACTCATACACATGCACACATATACATACTACAAACATAAACACACATATATACACACAAACACTGTTTGTCTCTCACATGTATGTTGCAGCATTTCCTCTGTCCAATCACATTAGGGCAGTGACAGGCCTGTGACCAGACAGGAATAAAGAGGTGCAGCTAGAAGTTAAGGAGGGAAAAACAGGAAGGTAGGGGAGAATCATCATCACAGAGGCCGAGGAAGAGGACAATTCAGACCCCGTGTAGTTATAAAGCCACAGGTAGCTAAAGTTTTTATAAGGTTAGGATAATAGGGCTAAAACATTGTCTTCACAATTTGGATCTAAAAAAATTTGCAATGGCATCTTGTAAATTGTAATCTTATTATCATATAAACCTGATTAGATAACTAAGCCTTAAGAGTCACGCTTTACCTGGTACTAGGTGCTAGATACTTATTGTAGGGGTGTGTAAAACATTGGATGTAAGTTAGATGGACTTTCTAGCTGGGAGAGAACAGCTGAGCCCGGGACATAGTGATGTGGCTGGACAGTATTGGCGGGACATGAGAGCTTGTGGGGAGGATTATTTTTAATATTTTCCACAACAGATGGCTGCCTAATGTGCGGGCTGGGCACAAATCTACTAGTAATTTAAAATTATACTACTCTGAGAGTTAAAGTGTTATTTTTTATTTTTATTCTTTTTTTGGTTGGGTGAATAGCTTGAGTGGCACCAAAAGTGAGACATGTGACTCAAGCACACCAAGTTATAACAAAGAATAGCTCTGAGGCTCCCTGTTGTGGGGAATTATGGGCTACTCTGTCAAGAGAGTGAAAAGGAATGGAGTTACTTACCTCTGAGAATAGAGGATTTGGACTATGAATTTGAAATTGAAATTATTTACTATTAAAGTAGATTGATATTCAGATTTTGTCCAAGTCACATGGCAAGTTTCACCCGTGATTAGAAACTGGATAGTCACTGACTCCAAGTAGAGAGAACAGTGATAATTGCCTGGTTTTATTGGGTATTAATTTAAAAAGTCTGTGGCTCAAGCCAGAGGAAGCTCATATTCTTTCTAATGTGATCTACATGGGAATTTTGGATGTCTTTTCCTACTTGGCTAGATAGAATTGTCCTAATTAAGGCTCATATGATATTTTAGTTTATTTCATTTGTTTTAGATTGTTTTAATTTTCAAAATAGACATGATGTTGAGTTTTGTGGTTATATTCCTCTGGAAGAGAGGTCAAAAAGAAGGTTTTTATGGTTACTGGCACAAGGATATGCTGATTTGGGGAAAAGGTTTTGTTTTTGTGTTTTTCGAAAAGGTGATTAAGGTATTGACGCCTTCCACAATTATATGAATTAGAGATGATGAATGGAAACCTCCAGAAGACTAGATTCCAGAGAATCAAACAAAAAATATATCTTGATGATACTAAAATTTTGTTTTGAGATTTATATATTATCGAATATACAGCCTTGGTGAATTTCCTCATCAAACATGCTGAACTGGCCTGCATGAACACCCAATGTCCTGGACTTCAGCTGGATCCAGTCAAGACACAGACATCAGAGACTAATAAATCCAGTTTTTCCTACCTTCCCTTCATAATATCTCAACGCCCATGTTCAGCTTGAAGAAGTTATGAAGAGTTGTCGATCCAGTTCCCTGGGCTTTGGGGCTAGAGAGGGTTATTAATTGATTGTCTTTCTAGGGAATGTAGAAATGGTCATATTTGGAACAAGGAGGAAATAGCCAAAATTGATTGTATAGCCATAATCTCATTTGATAGAAAACTTTATAATTGTTACTAAGTTGAAGTCATAAGTTCTTATTTGGTACAGAATTTATTTTGATACAAAATAAAGGTTATCATTGGTATAAATTTCTTCTATTGATACTAAATAATTAAAAGTACAGGGCTTAGAACCAGTCCTTCTTTTGCTGCTATTATAAACAGATTTGAGATGTTTAGGCCTCTGAGTTTAGGGTCATATAACAAATTCATAGCTCTGAGTTTATTGTTAGGGTGATTTCAAGATTTTAACTAAAAATAGCTGAGAGTAGTTAACAGACAACAGTTAAGATTACTTTACATAGATAGTATGTTTTCAAAAACATCAGAAATCTACAGAATGTGACTTTTAATGTTATTTATTCTCTTGTTGAGACTAGTCTGCTCCAGACAGCTTTCCCTGTCTTAGATTCAAAGAAGAAATTGAGCATCATTGGCGAGACAGTCACTAGGCAAAAAATGCTTCTTTATCTACAGACAGTACTGTCCAAAAAAGGAAACACTTACAGGCCTAGGGCAGCTTAAATCTGCTGAGACAGAGTAGGCAAGTCCTTAATATTCCTATTTCTCTTGTCTATCAGATATTTATGGGCCAGAAGGCTGAAGACCGATGACCCAACGTTTTGAAGTCAGGACTGTCCAGGTGTTCAGCAGTCTCTATCAATTGGCTAAAATTTTGGAAGCTGTGTTAGGCTTCCTATATATTCTCAATTATTCAGTCATTCTTGGATTTCTGGTGGAATTGAAAGACTACAATAGTCCCCTAGCCAGCCCAGACTTTTTACTTTTAAGAGGATGGTTTTCAGATAGCATCAGATCTAAGCCAAGACATAGCCAGGTACAAAGTTTTTGCCTTTCAAGTTAGGATAAAAATAGTGTTCAATTTTACTGGCAAAAATGTTGGAGTAGGTGTTAGATCTATCTTATACCAGACAATTTACAATATATATAATAGTTATGTTCAATTTATATTTTGAGACAAAGGATTTTATTTCATTTTATTATTATGAAACAGAAAGGGTGAAATGGTAGAGCATTTTCTCTGTCCAATTACATTAGGGCAGTGAAGGAAGGGAGCTGAGAATCATCAATCATGGAGGCCGGGGAAGAGGACGATTCAGACTCTGGGTGGTTATAACAGCCACAGGTAGCTAAGGTTTTTACAGGGTTAAGATAATTGTGTTAGAACATTGTCTTTATCATTTAGCTCTAAAAATTTTGTATGAGCATCTTGAAAATTGTGATCTTACTATTTTATGAACGCGATTAGATAATTAAGGCTTAAGAGTCATGCTTTACCGGGTTCTAGTCAGTAGACACTGATTGTGGGGGTGTGTAAAACGTGTGTATAGTAGAGGATTGCAAATTTGATCATCAATAGGAGGAATGGACCTCGGCCTTGTGACGGTTTTGTGTCCCAGTGTAGGGGAATTCCAGGGCCAATAAGTGGGAGAGGGTGGGGTGGCAGGCATGGGGAGGGGGGGAGGCAGCAGGGGTTTGTTCTTGTTGTTTTTGTTTGTTTGTTTGTTTGTTTTTTGGAGGGGAAACTGGGAAAGGGGAAATTTACATGTAAATAAAGAAAATACCTAATTAAAAAAAAAGAAATACGAAATAAGAAGAAGCTGCAATAAAGTTTATTTTCTGTTTCTTTAAAAAAAAACAAAAACAAAAACAAAAAAAATGTTGTATGTAAGCAAGATGTTCTTGCTAGCAGGGAGAAAATAGCAAGAGCCTGCCTGCACACAGTGTTGTGGCCGGCGGTACTGTCACTAGAACGTGGTCCGGAGGGAAAGAGAGTTCGCAGGGTGGATTAATTTTTAATATTTTCCACAACACATGTATGTGCTTGCTTTTTTCTCTTTTATAAGTCAACATATCAGTTGTTAAGCTGTATTAAGTTCACACATAGGAATGAAGTTTTAAGATATTGTAACTCTTTAGTGAACTCTGCTTCTATGTGGAATAGAGACCGTTATTAGGAATTTCTTTGGTGAGGAGCATATCAGAATGTGATGCTGTTTGGATATCAGCAGCTAAATGCAGTTGTTCCTCTTACAGACAACCCAAGTTTGGTCTCCATCACCCACTTGTTAGACCACAACTGTCTGTTCTAGTTCAAAGACATCTGATGCCCTCTTTTGATTTCTTAGGGCACTGAACACACAAATTGTACACACACACACACACACACACACACACACACGCAGGCAAAATACTCACACATGTAAAGTAAAAATATAATATTAAAAGAATATTCTGGACATACTAATGTCTTAAATCAAATAAATAAGTAAAAGGCTATTAAGCTACATCTTTCATTTGAGGGCCCAAATCTAATGCCTATTCTTATAAGAGAATATTTGGACATACAAAGACACCTTAAGGATGCTCATGCACAGAAGACCAACTTTGAACTGGAGAAAACAATCTTCAGAATAAAGCAGCCTTGACAATATCTTAACCTTGGGGACTCTGCCTATGAGACAGTTAAAGAGTAAACACTGCTGTTAAAGCCACACACTCTTGTACTTTTTATGGTATATTTAGTAAATAATTCAGAAATTATTCTAATTTAATTCAAGATCATATTGTAAGCTTACTCGTGGATTTTAGATATTAAGACATGATAGCACTTTGTGGTTGAATGTAAAAACCGTTTTAAAATGAGTACTTTTTGAGATCTTCAGTTTAGAAAACATAACAAATCTATGAAAATGCTACAGTCTTGCATATTTACATGAAAAAGCAAAGGACTGTGTTAATGACAATGTCAAACTCATTTAAACTATTAGCTTCAGATGAAAAATACATTGTGTTGCCTTCTGGTTTATGACAAACTATGGGAGTTGCCACCAAAGTTGTAGTAGTTGCCATTCTCACAGAAGAAAGTCTATACACTGTAGGTTTTTGCATTACTTATAACATAACCATCAAAGGGATTTCGGGATGAAATATGTGGGCATGGGCATGTGTAGTTTCCTTCTGTACAAAGAAGAGCTTTTTCAAAAGGAACGACTTTGCATCACTTCGTGGTGTTTCTCGGACTAGCTCTCAGCTTCTTTTGCAGATGCTTCTGGTTGCACTAACACGTGGCTGTAGTTCCACTGAAATGTTTGTTTTACTGTATGCTTCCTGATTTATGTACCACACATCAATGCAGAACAATCAGCACAGCACTGTGCAAAACAAATTTTTACATACGCTGATGATTAAATGAACTGAGATTCTCTTACAGAAACATGTGTATGTTTTTTCAATTTCATAAATGCTATGATATCAGAAGATACTTACTGTGCCCATTTCCAAACTTCCAGAAACAAATTCTAAGACCCCAAAGCTTAGCCTGTTTTTTAATGCTAGTTTCTATTCTCACATTTCACCTAAACACCAATTATTATAGTAAATAATTACGGTTAGTTTGGGAAGATTTATGAAATAGTTATGCAAATAAATAAGGAAGAACATTTCATGGCTGAATTGAAAAGATTATCTTCCAGTCAAGGTTGGGCCTATTTCGCCCCTGTTGAATTTGCCTTTGGTACTTTTCTCTGAATAATGATACCAACTGATAGCCGAACACAAGGCACACCAGTCCCTGACAGGTACACAGCTCAGTGAAGCTGTAACAGGGTGACAGCCACCATGACCCTGACCAGAGGTAAAGAACATATGGCAAATGGATGGATGCCCCAGCTGATCAGCTAGTGATTAAAAGACTTGAGCTTCTCTAAATCTCTCATAATTTCTAAAGTTTATACAAATTTAATCACTCCAACCTATCTATGTAAGCGGATTTCAAACTCATTTCTGGCTTTTACTTGGCAAGATGATTGAGAGAAAAGGTGTACAAGCCTTGCCTTTGTATCCAGATAGGTTTTGATGCCCCTGGAGCCTTAATCCTCACGACGAATCCAAACTTCATTTTCTGGTTTTTTTTTGTTTGTTTTTTTTGTTTTTTTTTATTAGATATTTTCTTTATTTACACGTCATATGATATCTCCTTTCCCAGTTTCCCCTCCAAAAAAAAAAAAAAAAAAAAAGAAAAAAAGGAAAAAGAAAAAGAAAAAATAAAATAAAATAAAACAAAAACAAAAACGAAAATGAAAACAAAACAAAACAAAAAAAAACCCTGTTACCTCCCCCCTCCCCCTGCTCACCAATCCACCCTACCTTCTCCTGCTTCCTGGACCTTGCATTCCCCTACAATGGGGCATAGAACCTTCACAGAGCCAAGTGCCTCTCCTCCCATTGATGACCAACTTGGCCATCCTCTGCTACACATGCTGCTGGAGCCATTGTACTCTTTGGTTGGTGGTTTAGTCCCTGGGAGCTCTGAGGGTACTAGTTAGTACATATTGTTGTTCGTCCTAAGGGGCTGCAAGCCCTTCAGCTTCTTGGGTCCTTTCTCTAGCTTCTTCCTTGGGGACCCTGTGCTCAGTCCAGTGAATGGCTGCGAGCCTCTATGCTAGTGTCTTTCCACCTGCATCTTCCTGGCCATGAGTCATCCTGGCACTAATATGTCACCTCCCACCTCAATTTCGTAATGATTTCTGAATCCCTCTAACCTACTCTCCAAATTTTATATTTGAAATATTGTGTTTGCTTCAAAGAACTACAAGTTCTATAAAATTAGAACGTTTGAATTTTTGTCCCTTCTGTAAGCCTGCATAGTGTTAAAGTATATGACAATTCTTATAATACCTTCAGATAATTATTTGGTTATACTGTAATTTCCTCTCTCCAAATCCTTTCATGATCCCTGGATGCACATTCACTTTCAAATTTAAGGACTCACCTTTAATAGTTGCTACACAAAAACATAGTCACACACAAGTATATATTCCTTTGTACATAACTATAATGTTTTAAATTAATATTTGAAGGCATGAGAAGATAGCACCTCCTTAAGTACTTGTCTCTTCTATGAACTTCTGTTCTCACATGTTTTGCTATAATGAATCTCTGCTCTGCAAACTATAAGAAATCCATCTCATGCTCCCAGTCACTTCTTGATCCAGGCTTGCTCTTATTGTCTTATATTCATTATAAATCCTACTATGAATCCTTCTGGCTGGGGAATCAGATCACTATAGCAACTGCAGTAGTTATTGCTTTTCTCCTCAGTGCAGTGAAAACAGAAGTACTTCAACAGTGAGAATTAGATATAGAATCAAACCCATGATAAAAATTGACAATGACTTTCTGCTATTTATTTGTAGAGATATACAACTCAACATTTGTGTAGAAATAATGAAGTCAACAAAATTTCTAATACTGACCATTTATTTAGACTAGAAACAGGTCAGATTCTCCTTTAGAGGTATGTGACAATGATGAAACAAACAAAGATGAAGAAAATAATGTATATAATGTTAACGACATTCACTGGAACTAAGGCCAAGTTTTAATAGTTATTCTTGTTTTTCATTCTACTTTTATTTGTTACAAGGAAATGTGATCTCCCAGGAGCAGGGTGGAACCTATCTTGAAAAAAGTGATACAGAATGTTTCTGGTTTTGCTGTAATGATACCTGACCACGAGTGCTTTATTTTACTAGTGTTCAAAACTAAAGCAAAATTCTATGTTGCCTCATGTTTGAAGAAAGAATTTGTATTTGATAACTAAGCTAAGGGATCACAGAATAATTTAGTATCAAAAATAGTTGGCTTTTGAAACATTTTACACTATCAAAATAAATTGAGAGTATAGAATAAGTAGCACTACATGACATATTTCTCACAAAAATAAAAGGTTCTCTTTAAGTGTTATATTTAAATATTTAAAATATATTGGGAAAAGCATCTAATTATGTTTGATACTACTAAAGAAAAAAATTACAGTAATATACTCATGGGCATGCCACTAAATCTGTCCAAGGTTTATCATATCATATTATATTTTTGAATAAGATACATGCCTATAAAGCACGAAGGAGCAGTTTCTTAATAGTTTCTTTCGTGTTGTCATAAATATTTGACAGTAAATATTATGTTTATAGATTATATCAGATTATGGTATCTGAAAGATGAGAACACCTCAGACAAAACCTGGCCTACTCCCATCAAATAGGTGATGATTGATTTAATATTCTGGGTGGATTTGTCTCTTAGGTCTGTAGAATTAGAAAGCACAATCTCATAGAAGCTGAAGGAAGATATTTGGTAAAACTGTTCACATTCTTAGTATTTCTATTTTCCAAATGAGCTATCAAAATACAAAAAGAACACCACCACAATTTATGAACACATACAATAGGCCTTCCTGCTTTGGCTTGATTAAACATTGAAATATTCTACACTCATGCTCATATTATATTTTCCTGTGGTATAAGTCCTTATGTATGTTGTACAAGTAGTCATTCGATGAGCACATTTTGTTTTGTTTAGTTTGGTCTTCTGAGGAAGTGTTGATATGTTGCCCAGGTTGGCTTTGAACCAGTGATCCTCCAAATTTAGCTTTCAAAATATGTATACATGTGGGATTGGAAGTATGCAATACCACACTGGTTTCCATTTTATTCTTACACTTAGCAGTTTAGTGACTTTTAGGTATGTTCAATAAGACAATCGTCAAGATAAAGCAGGTGATTGAAATATCAAATGCAATACAAACAATGACTCATCATGTAGGTTTGCTATTGCAATTGTAAAATTTTACAAGGAAAAAAAACTCTCTTAAAATATTAGCATAATAGCAGCACAGAGAGAAAGTGGTGGAAATAAAGGCATTATGGGAAGCAAGGGCAGCTGCTTGCTTCTTTGTCATAACAAGAACTATTTTGATACATTGGGGTATCAGGAGAATAACATAACGATTTGAGGAACTAGAATCTAGTAAAACAAAACAAAACAAAACAAAACCAAAACAAAGTTATCTGGAATATGAAAGATACATGTTTAGAAATAAAATTCAAGTGTGATTATCAGTAAGGATGACTTCTGAACATTTTTAACTTATACCAGTTAGATGCCCCTCACCACAATCATTACCCAAGTGTTAGTCAAGTGGACAGTTAAATTTACAACATCACAGAGTAAAAACGTACTCAACTTCTTCAGAGCATCAGAAGCCCCTGATGTGGAAAACTACATGATATTTCCTGATCTACCTTGATAACTCCAAAAATTCACAGTATCAATATCACTATAATCCTGTGGCTCTACTGACTAGGACTATCATAAAAAATATTTGAAATGCCTCCTTATAAAGAACAGTATCATGTTATTGTTATTCTGCATTCACAATCATGAAATGGATGTATAAGCTAATTGTTATCAATTTCACCCCTCTAGACAATTCAGGTCCTCTTTAAGCATTATATGTCCTCTGTCCAGTCTTCTTCACATCTCTTTCAGTCTTCATACTTACTCTTGGGGATAGGGAATTCCAATTATAAAATTAGTTCCCTAATTTTTGTTTTCTTCTTCCCAAGAAAATTCAGACTACAACAGAATAAGAGAGCATTCTCTTCTGCTGCTCCTTATCAAGTCTAATGTAATAAGACAAGAATGAAGACACAGGTCTTAATACCTTATTACTGAAAACTTGAAGTAGGATCTGAGGCTTTGGATTGTGTTAGGACCTGACTATATTATAGGGATCTTAATACATAATTTATTAATTCATAATATTAATGAAAAGGACTTTGTCATGTGTCTTTTGGTACACTGAGGTGTGGTATCCATGTTCCTAGTTTTCATCCAATATCTAGTACCCTATCTTGTCACAATGCTTTTTTATTTCACAATGCAATGAATATTGGAGAAAACACCTTTAAGCAGAAAGATAAACTTGCATTGTTTAAGTTTTTAAAGATATACGAATTAACATACATGAAGTTCATCTATCTGAAAAAGAAACCAAATATGTTTTTTTTTTGAGTAACTAAAAGCACATTGATATATGGAAAGATTTTATTTATAAAAAAGTAAGCATTTCAAATCTGGTTATAATTATTTTTATAAATTGAGATTGAAATGTTTATTCTAATTAACACATTCTGCTCATCCATTTCAAGCCCACCATTATAAAATAACTAGCACACTACTTCTAATTTCTCCAGGTAATAGTCACTCTTAGGTCAGGCTTGTAGTTTAAGGAAGCAGATGTCTCAGGGTGATGGTCCCTTTGTATGCTTGCTAACCAGGAGTCACCATGTGCAATGTTTCTTAACTTTCTTGGCACTGTCCCTGTTTAAGTGATCATGTTTTATTGTCTTCAATTATAAAATGTTATTGTAAGAAGTACTAAACAGAAATGCCTGGCTGTTTATAGATCAAGGAAAAGGACTGGAAAGTACAAGGTATTTGGTGAAAGACACAGCTTTCTCCTTTTGAGAATAATGAACATGTCAGCCAATGCCCTTTTCAGGCAAATGAAATCCAAATGAAATTTCAGCCTCTGACATCTCCTGTATTTAGCCTTCTGGTGATGAAATTCTATACAATAGTCTGCTCATCAATGGACAGAACATGGAAAGAGAAAATAAACAGAGACAGTTAAACTAATGGAAGTTATGAACCAAATGGATTTAACAGAACATTTAATGTTAAAACAAATGAAGATACCTTCTCAGAACCTCATGGTACCTTCTCCAAAACTGACAATATAACTGGTCACAAAACAGGCCTCAACAGATTCAAGAAGACTAAAATAATCTCATGCATTTTGTCAGATCACCATGGTCAAAGGCTAGTTAGTCTTCAATTACAACAAAAACAAGAGAAACCCTACATTCATATGGAAAGTGAACAATGCTCTACTCAGTGATAACTTGGTCAAGAAACAATGAAAGAAATTAAATTTTTAGAATTTAATGAAAATGAATGCAAAACATACTATAACTTAAGGGACACAATGAAAACACTGCTAAGAGGAAAACTCGTAGCTCTAAGTACCCCCAAAAATAAACTGGAGAGAGCATTCACTAGCATCTTGACAGAACACCTAAAACCTCTAGAACAAAAACAAACAAACAAACAAAAACCCAAAACAACAACAACAACAACAGAAAAGGAAATATACCCAAGAGGAGTAGACTGTAAGAAATAATCAAACTCAGGGCTGAAATTAATCAAGTAAAAACACAAAGAACTATTCAAAGAATCAACAAAATCAGGAACTGGTTCTTTGAGAAAAATCAACAAGATAGATAAACCCTTAGGAAGACTAAACAGAAGGTACAGAGAGGCAGTATCGAAATTAACAAAATCAGAAATGAAAATGAAGGCATAACAACAGAAACCAAGGAAATTGAAAAAAATCATCAGATCCTATTATAAAAGCCTATACTCAACACAATTGGAAAACCTGGATGAAATGGACAATTTTCTGGACAGATACCAGGTACCAAAGTTAAATCACGATCAGACAAACCATCTAAAGAGTCCCATAATCACTTTAAAAAAAATAGAAGCAGTAATTAAAAGTCTTCCAAACCAAAAAAAAAAAAAAAAGGGTCATGACCAAATGGCTTTAGTGCAGAATTCTATCAGACCCCTTCAAAGAAGGCCTAATACCAATACTCTTTAAACTGTATCACAAAATAGAAAGAGCAGGAATACTACTCAATTCATTCTATGAAGCCACAATTATGTTTATACCTAAATCACACAAAAACCCAACAAAGAAAGAGAACTTCAGACCAATTTACCTTATGAATATTGATGCAAATATACTCAATAAAATTCTTGCAAACCCAGTCCAAGAACACATCAAAATAATCATCCATCATGATAAAGTAGGCTTCTTCCTAGGGATGCAGGGATGGTTGATTGTATCAAAATCCATCAATATAATCCACTATATAAACAGACTCAAAGAAAAAAGCCATGGGATCATCACATTAGATGATTAGAAAGCATTTGACAAAATTCAACACTCCTTCATGCTAAAAGCCTTGGAAAGTTCAGGAATTCAAGGGCTTTACCTAAACATAATAAAAGCAATATACAGCAAACCAATAGCCGACATCAAACTAAAAGGAGGGAAACTTGAAGCAATCCCACTAAAATCAGGGACTAGGCAAGGCTGCCTACTCTCTCCCTAACTATTCAATATAGTACTCAAAGTCCTAGCCAGAGCAATTAGAAAGGAGGACAATGGGATACAAATTGGAGAGGAAAAAGTCAAAATACCACTATTTGCAGATGACATGATAGTATACTTAAGTGACCACCAGAGAACTCCTAAACTTCATAAGTAACTTCAGCAAAGTGGATGGATATAAATTTAACTAAAACAAATCAATACCCTACCTCTACTCAGACGATAAACAGGTGGAGAAAGAAATTAGGGAAACAATACCCTTCACAATAGTCACAAATAATATAAAATACCTTGCTGTGACTCTAACCAAGGAAGTGAAAGTTATCTATGACAAGAACTTCAAATCTCTGAAGAATGTAATCAAAGATCTCAGAAGATAGAAAGATCTCCCATGCTCATGGATTGGCAGGATTAATATATTAAAAATGCCCATCTAGCCAAAAGCAATCTACAGATTGAATTCAATCCCCATCAAAATTACAACTCTATTCTTCATAGAATTAGAAAGACCAATTCTCAAATTCATTTTGAATAACCAAAAACCCAGGATAGTGAAAACTATTCTTAACAATAAAAGACCGTCTGGGGAATTACCATCCTGACCTCAAGCTGTATTACAGAGTAAGAGTGATAAAAACTTTATGATATTGGTACAGAGACAGTCAGGTAGATCAATAGAATAGGAATAGAATTGAAGACCCAGAAATGAACCCATACACCTATGGTCACTTGATCTTTGACAAAGGAACTAAAACCATCCAGTGAAAAAAGAGCATTTTCAACAAATGGTGTTGGTTCAACAGTAGGTCAATATATAGAAGAATGCAAATTGATCCATTCTTATCTCCTTGTACAAAGCTCAGATCCAAGTGAATCAAGGACCTCCACATAAAGCCAGATACACTGAATCTAATAGAAGTGAAAGTGTGGAAGAGCCTGGAACACATGGGAAATGGGGAAATTTTCCTGAATAGAACACCAATGGCTTATAGTCTAATATCAACAATAGACAAATTGGATGTCATTAAATTTCAAAGCTTCTATAAGGCAAAGGATACTGTCAAAAGAACAAAAAGTCATCAAAGAGATTGGGAAAAGTTCTTTACCAACCTTACATTTGATTGAGGGCTAATATCTCAAGAAGTTAGACTCCAGACCATCAAATAACCCTTTCAAAATGGGGTACAGAGCTAAACAAAGAATTCTCAACTGAGGAATAACAGATATTCCTTTGAGAAGAACATAAAGAAATGTTCAACATCCTTAGTCATCAGGGAAATGTAAATCTAAACAACCCTGAGATTCCACCTCACACCATTCAGAATGGTTAAGATCAAAAACTCAGGTGAAAGCAGATGCTGACAAGGTTGTTGAGAAAGAGGAACACTCTTTTGTTGCTGGTGGGATTGCAAATTGGTACAATCACTCTGGAAATCAGTCCAGCAGTTCCTCAGAAAATTGGATTACCTGAGGCTATACCATTCCTGGGCATATACCGAAAAATGCTCCAACATGTAATAAGGACACATGCTCCATTATGTGCAGCAGTCATATTTATAATATCCAGAAGCTGGAAAGAACCCAAATGTCCCTCAACAGAGGAATGGGTACAGAAAATGTGGTACATTTGCACAATGGAGTACTCCTTAGCTATTAAAAACAATGATTTGATGAAATTCTTAGGCAAATGGATGGTACTAGAAAATATACTGAGTGAAGTAAGCAGTCACAAAAGAACACACATGGTATGCACTCAGTAATAAGTGGATATTAACCAAAAAGCTCAGAATACCCATGATACAATTCACAAACTACATGAAGCTCAGGAAGAAGGAAGACTAAAATGAGGATGCTTCGATCTTTCTTAAAAGGGGGAACAAAATACTCACAGGAACAAATATGGAGACAAAATATAGAGCAGAGACCATCCAGAGACTGCCTCACCTGGGGATAAATCCCACATATAGTCACCAATCCCAGAAACTATTATGGATGCCAACAAGTGCTTGCTCATAGGAGTTGTCTCCTGAGAATCTCTGCCAGAGCTTGACAAATACAGTGGTGGATGCTTACATCCAACCATTGGACTGAGCACTGGGTCCCCAGTGGAGGAGTTAAAGACCAGAAGGAGCTGAAGGGGTTTCCAACCCCATAGTTAGAACAACAATATTAATCAACCAGATCCCCTAGAGCTCCCAGCGAGTAAATCACCAACCAAAGTGTATACATATAGCTACCCACGGCTCTAGTTTCTCATGTAGCAGAGGAAGGCCTTGTCCAGCATCAGTGGGAGTAGACCCTTAGTCCTGTGAAGGCTTGATGCCCCAGTGCAGGGAACTGCCTGGGCATGGAGGCAGGAGTGGGTGGGTAGGGGAACATCCTTATAGAATCAGGGAGAGGGGAATGTGATAGCGGGTTTCCAGGGTCTGGGGAACTTGGAAAGGGGATAACACTTGAAATATAAATTAACTATCCAATAAAAAAGATTTTTAAAAAAGAACCTTTACTCATTGCCCTATCCCAGCACGTAACTCCTACAGGCATTCCCTGGGAATGCGTAGGGCACTTCAGCTAGGGAAGCAGGTAGAGTAACTACCAATCTCCACTTTATCCTCCTCTCTTCCAAGTCTACCTGTCCTCCACAAGTCTCATTACTAGTTCTATGGCAGACTATCTGCTGCAGCCTTCCATTTGGGTCAGGCAGGCTTACCACTCCAAAATTCCTTTTGCACATCCATTGCTATATCCCAGCTGCCAACTCCAAAAGGCATTTCCTGGGAAACCAGTTTCAATTCTGACTAGCTAGGCAGGTAGACTCATTGAACATCTTGACCTCTCCCTCCATTCTAGGAGGCCAAACCCCTAGTCTCATTCCCAGTGTCATAGCAAACTACCTGCCGCAGTCCCAAAGACTCTCTGCTTCCCTTCGTCCTGTAGACTCTCTCAGCACTCCTCCTCCTAGTTACATCTCAAATGTTGGCTTCCAATACCCAAAAAAGCATTTTACCTGAGATTGTCAGTGGCCACACCTATCAAGATCCCACAAGAATGTTCTACCTGGCAAAACACAGCCACTGCCCACTCCTAAGAACCACAAAGAGCAACAGAAATCAAGGAAACAACACCCACCTCAAAAAATACAGGATCATATATTAGCACATAGAGTTGTAATAATCTTTCCAAACCCAGATGCCTAGACATCAGGGAAAAAAAAACCACAGTCAATAATAGGCAGGACAATATGGCTCCACTAGACTTCATCAAGAGAAAAGCAATGTATGAAATTTATAAAAAACATAAGCAGTGGGAAGAAAGGAATGAAGTAATTCAAAACCTGTAGATAAAAATTAATAAAGAAATCCCAAACTGAGAGAAATATGAAAATGAAAAATTTAGGGACTTGAACAAAAGCCTCAGAATATAAGCACAGAACAGAGACTCTCAAGCACTGAAGACACTGGGAGAAGAAATGGAGACCTCAGTCAAAGAAAACATTAAAGTAAAATGATGCAGGCACAAAGCGCCTGGCAAATCTGGGACAATATGAAAAACCAAACCTAAGAATAATAGGAATGAAGGAAAGAGAAAGAAACTCAGGTCAAATAGAGAGAAAGTATTTTCTTTTTCTTTTTTTTTTTTTTTTGAGGGGGGTGGTGGTGGTTCAAGACAGGGTTTCTTTGTATAGCCCTGGCTGCCTTGGAACTCAGGCTGGCCTCAAACTCACTGTTGTCAATAGACAAGGAATCCAGACAAAATCATTGAGGTAACATCTTCTGGGAAGTGTTTTCTGAGAGCACAAAGATGCTATGTTCCAGAGCTAGCCAAGGTTGTACCTTGTGCTGCAGCAGGACTTGGTAATGTGTAAGAGTCACCCATGTGGTACTGGTTTTGACAGAACGAAGGGGTCATGAAGAGCAGCTGAGGCTCAGCACAGTGAGAGGCCATGGAAGGTCATTGGTGAAGTTGCAGCCTCAGTTTGCAATTGATGGCCCAGGACTGAAGGTGTCATGCAAAGGAGTTGAGGCTTGGCACCATGAAGACAGTCTATGAGAGGCTATTGGTAAAGCCTAGTTACAGCAGTGTTTTGGGAATGCCAGTGCCATGCAATGACCACCAAGTACAGCAGCAGCAGTGGAGTACAGGCATCTGGAGCCCAGAAGACAAGATGTATGCTACAAAGGGCAGAGCTGGAGAGGTGACTCAAGCCCTTGGAGGAGCCCAGAAGATCGTGAGTTGGATCCCAGACATGGATTTTGCTTTTGATTGTGACTGTGCCCTGATATTTTTCCCTCTTGAAGGAAGAATGTATTTTAGTGGAGCCCCCACAGTTAAGAGACTTTGAATTTTAAAAGATATTGGACATTTTAAATTGATTGAACTTTTAATATGTAAAGACTGTGGGACTTTAGATCCAGACAAAATCTAAACAAAAAAATGTTGCAGCTAAACAAAATAATAAACCGAACATAGTTACAGAACATTTCACCCAAATACAAAAGAATATATCTTCTCAGCACTTCATGGAACTTTCTCCCAAATTGACCATATTCTTAAACACAAAGAAAGTCTCAAGGAATACAAGAAAACTAAAATAGTATCCTACATCCTATGTGACCACTATGGATTAAAGCTGGATATCAATAACAATCGTAATAACAGAAAGCTTATATACTCATGGAAACTGAATAACTTGCTATGTGATAAAACTGGACCAAGACAGCAATTAAGAAAGAAATTAAAGACTGTCCGGAATTGAATAAAAATGGATACACAATATTCTCAGACATAAAAGACAAGATGCAAATGGTGTTAAGAGGCAAGTTAATAGCACTAAGTATCTTTATAAAAACTGGAGTGATCTTAGACAAGTAAGTTAATAACACACTTGAAAGCTCTAAAACAAAAAGAAGAAATCACACACAAAAGTAGTAAATGGCAAGAAATATTGAATCCCAAGGCTGAAAGCAATAAAATAAAAACAACAACAACAAAAATAAAACAAAGAATCAAGGAAACAATTGTTAGCTCTTTGAGAAAAATAAACCACATTGACAAACTCTTATCCAAATTAACTAAAAGATGGAGAGAAGATGTACATGAACTAAATTAGAAATGAAAATATGGATAGCAACAGAGATATAGGAAATCTAGAGAATCATAAAGGCATACTTTAAAAACATGTATTCTACCAAATGCAAAATTTAAAAGCAATGAATAATTTTCTCAATACATACTATTTACCAAAGCTACATCAAGATCAGATGAACAACTTAGGGAACAGAGAAATATAACCCCTAATGAAATAGAAGCAGTAATAAGCCTTTCAACCAAAAACAAGCAAACAAACAAACCAAAACAACAGCAACAACAACAACAAAACACACTCTCAGGCTCCAGGACCAACCCAGAATTTTACCACACTTTGAGAGAAGAGATAATTTCCATAGTACTCAAACTAGTCCCGAAAAGAGAAAGAGAGGGAAAATTGGCCAATTGGTTTTATGAGGTTACAGTTGCCCTGATACCCAAACCCAACAATGAAGGAGAATTACAGACCAATTCGCCTTATGAAGATAAGTGCAAAAATTCTCAATTAAATATTTACAAGACAAACAAAAAAAAAACACATCAAAAATATCCTCTACCATGATAGGATTTAACCAATTCTCCTTATGAAGATAAGTGCAAAAATTCTCAATTAAATATTTACAAGACAAATAAAAAACACATCAAAAATATCCTCTACCATGATAAAGTAGGATTCATCGCAATTCAACACATATAAATTAATAAATATAATCTACAAATAAACAAACTGAAAACCAAAACCATATGGTCACTTCATTAGATGCATAAAAGGCCTTCCTTTGCCAAAGTCCAAAACAGTTTCATAAAAGTAAAATAAAATAAAATGAAATAAGGCTCTGGATTGATTAGGAATTCAAAGGGCACAATGAAGGAAATATATAGCCCATAGCCAAAATCAAGTTAAATAGAGAGAAACCTAAATAATTCCACTAATGTTAAGATTAAGACCTATCTCTTTCTCCAGACTTATTCAGTATAATAGTTGACATCTTAGCCTGAGCAATAAGGCAACTGAAAGAGTTTAAGGGTTATAAAAATAGGGAAAGAAGAAGCCAAAATATCTTTAATTGCAGGTGACATTGTTGTACATTATATATAAGTGGCCCTAAAAATTCCAACAGGAAATTGCTACTCAACAAAGTAGGTGGATACAAAATCAACACACGCAAAACAGTAGACCTCTTATATTTAGATGACAAATGGACTCAAAAAGAAATCAGGGAATCAAAAATTTTATAATCACCTCAAATATACATAATATCTTAGTTAGTTAACTCTAACCAAGCAAGTGAAAAACGTGTGTGATAAAAACTTTATAAGACTCTGAAGAATGAAAGTGAAGAGGGATTGAGAAGATGGAAAGATCTCTTATGCTCATGTATTAGGATGATTAAAAAAGTTAAAATAGCCCAATAAAATTCTTCACAGATGTTCTCATTCTTAATAGCTGAGTAGAATTCCATTGTGTAAATGAACGACATTTTCTGTATCCATTCTTCTGTCGTGGGACATCTAGGTTGTTTCCAGCTTCTGGCTATCACAAACAAGGCCACTATGAACATAGTGGAACATGTGCCCCTGTGGCATGGTGGGGCATCTTTTGGGTATATTCCCAAGAGTGGTATAGCTGGGTCTTCAGTTAGATCTATTTTCAATTTTCTGAGGAACCTCCAGATTGATTTCCAGAGTGGTTATACCAGTTTGCAATCCCACCAGCAATAGAGGAGTGTTCCTCTTTCTCCACATCCTCTCCAACATGTGTTGTCACCTGAGGTTTTGATCTTAGCCATTTTTATTGATGTAAGGTAGAATCTCAGGATCGTTTTGATGTACATTTCTCTGATCACTAAGGACTTTGAACATTTCTTTGGGTGCTTCTCAGCCATTCAAGACTCCTTAGTTGTGAAATCTCAGTTTAGTTCTATAACACATTTTTGACTCGGTTTGTTTGATTTTTTGGAGGTTAGCTTCTTGAGTTCTTTATATATTTTGGATATAAGCCCTCTATCGGATGTGGGGTTAGTGAAGATTTTTTTCCTAAATCTGTAGGTTGCCTATTTGTGTTATGGACTATGTCCTTTGCCTTACAGAAGCTTTCTAGTTTCAGGAGGTACCATTTATCAATTCTTAATCAAGCATGAGCCATTGAAGTTCTATTTAGGAAATTTCCCCCCCTGTGCCAATGAGTTCAAGGCTCTTTCCCACTTTGTAGTCAGCTATTAAGAACAAAGACATCCTGAGTTTTGTAGGCAAATGGATGGAACTAGAAAATATTCTCTTGAGTTAGGTAACTCAGACCCAAAAGAACATGTATGGTATGTACTCATTAATAAGTGGATATTAGCCAAAAAATAAAAAAGTACAGAATGCCCAAGATACAGTCTACAGAACTCAAAATGGTCAACAAGCTGAAGTGCCCAAGTGAGGACACCTCAGTTCCATGTTGGGAGAGAGAAGAAAGCAATTATAAGTAGGGAGAGAGGGAAGGACCTGGGAGGAAAAGTGGATGGGGAGGGGAAATTGGGGGAAGAGGGGAACCTGATCTGATATTGGATGAAGAAAAAGGACTGAAGCCCTGAGAGCCAGCAGAAAGAGTGGAAATAGACAATCTCAGGAAATAAGAGGTTGAGGGGACCCTCCAGAATCCTGGAGTCCTAGAGGTAAGAGTCCTCTCAGGATTCAAAGTGAGGGACCTTAGATGAAGTGTCTGACAGTAGGGAGAGGGAACGTATAAAGCCTACTTCCAGCAAGAAGACAGGGCAGCATGTGAGGGATGGGGTTGCCATTCCACAGTCACATCTCTGACCCATAATTGTTCCTTTCTGAAAGAATTACAGGGATGGAAATGGAGAGAATCCTGAGGAAAAGAAGGACCAGCGACAGGTCCAAAGTGGGATCCAGATCAAGGGGAGGTTCCAAGACCTGACACTATTACTGAGGCTATGAAGTGCTCACAAAAAGGGACCTAGCATGACTGCCCTCTGAAAGACCCAATAAGCAGCTGAACGAGTCAGATGCAGATATTTGCACCCAACCAATGGACAGAAGAAGCTGACCCCCCTGTTGTTGAATTAGGGAAGACTAAAAGAAGCTGAGGAGAAGGGAGATCCTGTAGGAGGACCAGCAGTCTCAATTAATCTGGACCCCAGGGATATCTCAAACAATGGACCACCAAACAGACAGCATATACAAGCTGATATGAGGCCCCCAACACACATATAGTAGAGGACTGCTGGGTCTATGTTCATTCAGAGATGATGTACCTAACCCTTGAGAGACTGGGGGCCTCAGAAAGTTTAGAGGTCAGGTGGGGTGAGGGTGGGGACATCAACGTGGAGACAGGGGAGGAGGTGTGGAATGTGGAGCAGTGGGAATGTGGATGGGGGTGGGGTGGAGAATGGAATATGCAGTGTAAAAAATAAATTAATTTAATAAAATAATTCTTTACAGATTTTGAAAGGATAATTTTTAGCTTTATATGGAAACACAAATTTCCATATACTATTTAATTAGCTATACTACTGAACTATAGTAGTAAAATTAATGTGTTATTGATATAAAAACATACACTGATAAGAAGAATTAAACTGAAGACCCAGATATAAATTCATATACCTATGGATACCTGCTTTTGTATAAAGAAGCCAAAAATCCACACTGGAAAAAAAAACCCACAGTATCTTCAACAATGACTCTAGTGAAAAAGAATGGCAGCATGTATACAATTCAAATGGAACAATATTTATCACCCTTTGCAAAACTCAGCTGCAAATAGATCAGATATCTCAACATAAAATGAGATGCATTTAATCTGACAGAAAAAAAAAGTTTGGAATAGTCTTGACCTCATTGATGCAGAAAAAGACTTTCTGAATAGAATGTCATAAGCACAGGCACTAAGATCAACAATTAATTACTATGACATAATGAAATTGAAAAGCTTCTGCATAGCATAGAATGTGATAATTCTAATAAAATGGCAGCCTACAGAAGGCAATTCCATATACAATTTCATTAGCTATACTACTGAGCTATAAGCAATAAAAATAGCATGGTATTGATATAAAAACATGCAATGATCAATGGAATTAAACTGAAGACCCAGACATAAATTCATATACCCAAGGATACTTGATTTTTTTTAAAGCCAAATTGTATACAGAAGGTGAAAAGATTTTTACCCACCATACATCACATAGAATGCTAATGTCCAAAATATATCAAGAAAACAAATAACCTAATTAAAATTATGGGGTACAGATCTAAACAGTACTCTCAAAGTAGGAAACACAAATGGCTGAGAAACAACAGCCACAAAATGTTCAGAATCCTCAGCTATCAAGGAAATGTAAGTCAAAACTGTTTTGATATTTCATATTACTTCCATCAGAATGGCTAAGACCAAGAAAAAAATGTGAGAGTTCATGGTGGTGAGGGAGTGGTAGCATGCCAACGCTGGAAGTCACTGCTGTTGTTCCTCAGGTAGATGGCAATATGGCCACCCCAAGATCAGCTACACCCCTCTGGGACATTGTACTGAATAGTTTTAGGTCATCTTGGTATAACCTAATGTCATCTGAGAATAGGAAGCCTCAATTAAGTAAATGTCTTCATATGGTATGGCAGTAGGTAGGCCTGTGGGGGTATTTTCTTAATTCATGATTGATAGATGGCCCATCACAGGTGGTGCAATTGCTGTGCTGATGGCTGTAGGTTCTATAAGAAAGGCTGAGTAAGCCATGAGTAGTAAGTCACTAAGCAGTGCCTCTCCATGTCCCCTGCATCTGCTCCTGCCTCCAGGTTTCTGCCCTGACTGAGCTCCTGTTCTGGTTTCTTTCAATGATGTATTGTTATTTGGAATTGTAAGTCCTTTTAAAAATTAAAATAGTGTGCTAATAATTTTTGCTATATAATAATTCTGTGAATGTAAATGGAATAATTTATGTCATGATACCTACATGGTAATGTACAATATACAGCAAATTGCTAATATAGAGAGTCACCCACAAATCACTGTTCCAATTCACTGTTCAGTGATTTGACAAATGTCTGGGACTTGGAGTGAGTTCTGTTCCCACTTCGCCTTAATGCAGTTCAATACTATGTTTTAAATTTATTGTACTTAGTGGATGTAACCTTTTATGGAATCTTGATTTCCATAAAGCACAGGCATTATCTAACTCGGACCATTCTGCTTGTTTTCAGCAAAGACACTTGTGCATTTTTAAAAGCTTCATTTGTTTGTTCCAACTCTAACCATAAAATGTACTGTCTTCTAAATCTTCTGCCACCCTAAGCAATAAATAATAATAAATGAGAGGACTGGAGGCTCTACATGGACTTTTAAAACATTCCAGCAAAGGTGACCCTGAAAAATTATGATGGTGTACTATCAATTAGTTGACATTATCTAGAAAAATGAGGCTTAATGTTCCTCTGTTCTGTCTAGTTTTTTATCTCATAATTCTAGCTGAAATTCTTCATTGCAAATGCATATGGTGATATTCTGGACAGGCTTATGCTCAGTCTAGTCTGTCCTGAAGTCTCAACGGCCACTTTAAATCTCTTGGCCACCAGTAGAGATAATGCACTCAAGTTGACAAATTACTTTAATAAAACTTAGGGTGAAAAAAGTCAAGTCTCAGATTCCCAGGGTTGGGGGAATGCAGGCAAATTCAAAACTCTTAAACAAAACAGACTTGAAACCACATTAAATGAAAGCGTGTCTTTGAAACCTCTTCTTTCTATTTGTGGAGCTAAATTTGACACAAGATATTCATCATCCTAGTTTAATTTTAATATTAGACTACTTAGAGTCTAATATTAAGTTCCTAAGCTTCTACCATCTATTGTGTCATTCTGTCTTAATTAGAACCCTCTATAATATCATATTGCATATTGATATTATATTATAAGAACAAATGTACTATTCTAATAACTGCATGTACATGGACATATATAAATTGTTTGTCTCAAATGAATATTTATTTCATTGGCAAATACATGAACTTTTGTCTTTTAAATTTTATTTCTAGGAAATAAAGATAATTTAACAAAATATATTTTAGTTAATAATCATTTCTAAATGTTTAACCTAATTGGCATTTGTAAGTAATAAGGTATAAGAGTTTGATGTGTGTTCCATTCACTGCCCCTGTTTAAGTAAATCTTAACTAATATGTTATATTCTAGAATGTAATCTACAACCTGCCAAACATTCATCTCTTATGTCTCAGTCTCTTTAGATCTGGGGATTTTGTCATTCACATATTTGGTCCTTGTAAAAATACTGGTTATGTGTTTTGCTGGTTAGTTTGACATCAATTTTACACAAGCTAAGGACATTTAAGGTGAAGGAATCTTAATTTGGAAAATTATTCCACCAGACTGAACTGTGAGCAAACCTGTGGTACATTTTCTGGCTTGATGATTAATGTGAGAGCTCGGCTTAATGTGGACAATGTCATCCCTGGACTGGTAGTCCTGGTAGCTGTGAGAAACCAGTCTGAGAAAGCCAAGAGAAGAAATATTGTAAGCTCTTCTCTGTGGCTTCTGCTCCACTTCCAGACTTGAGTTTCCTGCCTTGAGTTCCTGCCCTAACTTTTTTGAGATTAGAGGCATTAGCCACCACATCTAGATGGGTCTATGGACATTTATATTGATAGGGAGAGACTTATATCCAATAGGATCATCTCATTGATTATAACCAGCAGGTAGATTCACTAATCTATTGAATCTCCATAGAAGAAGTGTTAAAAGCAATTTTTCATCATTTACTTTTTCTTTTCAGCTACTCTTATATCAAAATCATGACAAGGTAATGTCTACTTTCTCATAATTAAATAATGAATGGAATCTAACACTCATTTATCATGCTATGAATTTAATTTGTTAAACAACATAAACGTTGAAAACTTGGAGATAAAAGAGGGAGTTTGATAGGAATCCTCAACATGCAAATGTCATTTTTAGGTTATAAGATACATTTTACTTAGCAAAATTGTAGCAATGATAAATATTGTTTTATACTAGTTGTTTTCTAAAAAATAATATATGAGCATTTTTAAAGAAAAAAGGTATTATTGAAAACTGGCTCTCCCCTGGCAGGAAAGGTATACAGAGGGCTGCCGAACAGCCCTGCCTCCTGGGTGCAAGTGGAAGCAGGAAGGACCCTGTCCCAGTTGCTCTGCTGCTTCTGTGGCATATAGAACAAGTTGATATTTGCTAAATGTTTCAAAAACACATTTAATTCTTTTTGAGAGCTCAATTTAAATTTAGCTTCAAATGTCACCTGATAGAAAATCAGGAAGAGCATTTTATTTTATTGGTCTCTTTGTTTCTTAAGATGTTACAATATACTATCTTCATGTCCCAACTGTTCACCCAATTAAAAAGGGAGAAAAAAACATACTAGAATCAATTAAAAAGAGCTTCAATTTATATGTCTGGACTCAATTCCCAATGACATCCAGTAATAAACAATAATACATAACTGGAAAATGTCGAATTATTTAGGCTATTTCAGTTCAGTCAGCAGTAAACAGTTATTAATACATTTTTTAGGATAAAAAATGATCGTGTTTTGAATATATATATATATATATATATATATATATATATATATATATATATCTTGCTAGGCCTGAACACTTTTGTGAATTGGTTTATAGACAGTGATTAATTTAATCCTGTGAAAATCTAGCCTAAGTACAGTGGAGTATAATATTGATAAGAGGCAGATGGTCTAGCTTGAGTACAAAGACATTTATGGAGGTCATGAACAGATAAAAGTTTCCTGTGTTAGAACATAGCAAGAAATATTGTAAACACATAAAACGCAAAAAACAAGAGACCACTATAGACACACCAAAGGATGTTAATTTTAAAATTGGAGCAGTTTCAGCACTGGTGATGCATCATTTACTTCTGTTGTACTGTGGAAACTAATGGGTGGAAAAATATATACATGATCTATGCTTTGCAGTAGATGCGGTCCAAGTGAGTTCAAGAACCACCAAACTATCAGAGGAACTTTTTCTTAAACAAAATAACAGCAGGTTAGAGCCAACTAACATTTCCTATAGCAACAGTTAAGTGGAACTTAAAAATATTCAGGGCCTATCAAGTGTAGGAACAATTAAAAATCATAAAAACAAAAACAGCTTTTCTCTCACAGTCTCGGACATCTTTGATGCTTAACCAGGAAATTAGCCCAGTATGTTTAATATATTAGTCAATAAAATGTTTATTATGCTTCAACAGCATGAATATCTTCAAAGTCTTAGCAAAACTGAAGACCACAAAGAGAGATATTTGACATAAAAAATAGAGTTTTAGGTTCTTGCTCTCAGAGTTCACAGAGAACTTAAGAGGAAACATGGAAAACTTAAGACTGATGGGTGCTTATTTATGCCAAACAGAAGCCAAACACTGATATATTATGATAAATGCTCAACATATCTGTAATTTTATTTCAGTAAAAAATAACAATGGAGATTTTTTTTTATCAAACGAAGTTTAATATAGGTTCTAGAATCTGTTGTCAACTGAAAATCAAAGTTTATGTAATTAACCACAACATGGAATTAGTCTTCTGTTACAATAGACTTTTCCCCTCCAAGACCTTAAGGACTCTAATGTGCGCGTTCCAATTATTTGTAATGATTTACCTAATTCACTAATTAAGCATTTCAGGTGAACTTTAAAAATAACCAGAGACTACTAATGAGTGCTACTGACTCAAAAAGTTAGGGTAAACTAAGTATCTGTGGCTTTTGTAACAAGGTTAATTTCATTCCACCTGTTACTGTTTAATTTTCTTAATCTTTATTTGTGCCTGTGTCACCAGAAATAATGGAATAGGAAGTGTATATCCATCTACAGGCAAATAGTCAAGCTGGACCCCAGGCTTTAAAGTCTATACTACTGCTGGGACAAAGGCTTCCTCCAATGGTTTTTGTTATTTGTCTTTCTGTTACCTACAGATAAGAGTTAATAGTTTTGACTAGGTATGAACTAGCATAGTAACACAGAGAAAATCAGTTGACATTTGCAAGGTTCAGTTTGGTTGTTTCACAATAAAAGAAGGTAGAATAGAAAGACTTTGAAGTTTGTTTCATCTTTTAAGTATTCTGATTGCAAATGAAGTAGGTTTTCTTAATTACATCACTTATAGTCAAAAGTAGGTTAAATGTAAACTTATTAAAAAATAGCATCAACCTTTTAATACTAAATAATGAACTGTATTAAATAATAAATGTATTAATGATCACATGAGTTACAAATAAGTAACCAAATTTTCTAAATAAATGGGTTGAATTTAATGGCAACGATAAATGGGTTTCCCATGACCTGAGTTTTTCCCATAACCTAAATTTTACCAGATTTAGCCAATCTGGTAAAGGATTGGGTGCCTAGCTAGAACCTATAAGACATAAGCCAAATTGGGTAGCTAGAAAAACAAACTTGAACTATCCCATGAAATATTCCTTGGGTTTTTTTTTTCTCCTTCAAGTTCTCTCTTGCCTAAAGGATTGACTTTGTTACAATACTCTAAACCTTCATTTGTTTCTGTTTTCAAACCCCATTAGCAATTTATTTTTGATTTTGGTAGGTGTTCAATATCCTTCTTGTTTGTCAAGCCAATCTAGTGATAAACATTTGTTTATGTTTCTATCTCACTTACCAGAGATTTCCAGTTCTCTGCTATCTACTGCCCCCTCCTGAAACACTATGACATTAGGATTCTGAATGTTATAATAGCAAAATGAGAGAGAGCAAGAGGCAGAGAGCGGGAAAGGAAAGGAAACGAGGAGAAAATTTCAGAGAAGAAAAGAGGAAAAGTGAATGCAGGGAAAGAGGAGACTAGGAGAGGAAGAGAAAAGGGAAGGAGAGTAGCAGACAGAAGAGGAAAGAAGAGGAAGAGAAGAGGAAACATCTCTTCTTTAATTGTTAAGTACTTACAATGCACTTTGTACTCCCCCAGTTAACTTTTAACTCATTCTTATCTTTTCTCTTTATAACATGAGCTATTTAACAGTTTTATAAATATTTTTCAGTCTCCATCTCTACCTGCTAATTCCAACCAATAAATGCTTTCTTGAAAGATTGGACTGAGCACAGGGTCCCCAGTGAAGGAGCTAGAGAAAAGACCTAAAGAGCTTAAGGGTTTGCAGCCCCTTAGAACAAACAACAACATGAACTAACTAGTACCCTCAGAGCTCCCAGGGACTAAACCACCAACAAAGAGTACACATGGTGGGACTCATAGCTCCAGCTGCATATGTATAGTAGAGGATGGCCAAGTCAGTCATCAGTGGGAGGAGAGGCCTTTTGTCCTGTGAAGGTTCTATGCCCCAGTGTAGAGGAATGCCAGGGCCAGGATGCTGGAGAGGAGGGGCTGGTGAGCAGGGGGAGGGAGGAGGAAACAGAGGTTGTTTTGTTTGCTTTTTTGTTTTTGTTTTTCCAGAGGGGAAACTGGGAGAGGAGATATCATTTGAAATGTAAATAAAGAAAATATCTAATGAAAAAAGAAAGAAAGAAAGAAAGAAAGAAAGAAAGAAAGAAAGAAAGAAAGACCCATACTCACTGCAATATAATTTATCTGAGAATCTGGTAATCTGTTGTGTAATTTTAAAAATCTGTATTCTTATTTTTGAATATATTCTTAGCTAAATATGTGATAACCCTTATATTTCCCCATTTAATATTTTTCTAGTCTTGAATACTTAAAAATTGTCTTGTTGCCAAACAAGGAACCTAATAAGTTCCTTGTATATAGTATATGCATTCTTTACATACGTGTAGATAAGCTTAATGTATTCATGGAAATAAATAAAATCACTAACTTTGTAAAGATATAAAAGGTATTTTTCACTTATGAAGCCAAAATTTATTTCCCAAGAAACTGATTTATTGGGAATAATCTTGAGTTGAGGGCAGAAAAATGACATAAGGCTTTGTGGAGTAACATGAAAAGGTCTATTTTTGTTGAGAGAGAACATTTTGCTACATAACTGTAATTAAAACAAATAAGAGATTAATGATGCATTACATTCTAGAGATTTAACTGACATGAAATGAGAAACAATTTTCTCAACTTTAAAGGAAAATATTATTTCTGTACTTTGCTTCATGCACAGAAAATAATTGAAAAGGGATTTACAGGAATTTCAATATTTATTCTAAAATATGAATTGTTGGCTTGTAGGAATATTGCATTTCCAAAAGAGCCTAAAATCTACACCTCCTAATTAGTTTCTCCATGAAAGCCTTCCTGACACTTGCAGGGCAATACTACTGGTCAGTGCTTTAGGTGCTTTTCATTAAAGGTGTAGTGTCACCACCAGACAAATTGTTTCCTATAAAAGCACTTACCACAAAAGTCTATAATGGACGGTTAAGTGCTATCCTTAATTACTAATTTCAACCCTTGTATTTTGCAGTGCAGACACTTTAAAAGGAAGCAAATATAGTCTGTTGGTTCCATTCCTGCACCTCTGATTATAGGACTTGGTGGTAAAAGCATTAGTCTAGTGGCTTTTCTAATGAATAATAACCTCCCTAAAATTTTAAAATAAAAATACCCAAACCACATGCTGATATAAAAGATATATACTAGACTATCATATTGAACTCATATTTAAAATCACGTTGTTCTAAAATCTTTAATCTTGATCACTCACACTTTGAAATTTATATTCAACCTCTACAACTTTGCTGCTCGTAAAACACTAAGAGAAACGAATGTTTGAAAGTCTCATGCCTTCCCCTTAGTTAGCATCATGCTGAAGGTGAGATAGGTGGACAATTAGATAGCATAATGGTGATGTCTCTGTACTCTTTACAAAATTAAGTTCTTATGTATTTAATACCTGCAGAATTTCACATTTTTATGTTGATAGCACTTTCTCATGCATTTTCATATGTGTAGCATACACGAAATTTTTTGTGAGTGCTATACTATCTTATATACCAGCTATTGCATGTGTCCTTTACAATAGCATCTGGAACTTGGCTCAATCTTCATTTATTAATATTAATTAAAGCACTCTTTAGTGAACGGACACCTAGAGCAGGTGTCTAGATGTAAAAAATTATAACTATGATAATTGTTTTTAAATATTTGTTTCTTATTATTTATTATCAGTTTCCAATCTTTAAATACATTTTATGTCTTTCTTTCTTCTCACTCCCTTCCTTCCATCTCGCTCTACTACCCTCTCTTCTCTTCTTTTCTTTTCTTTCTTTCTTTCTTTTCCTTTTGTTTTTTCTTTCTTCTTTCTTTCTTTCTTTCTTTCTCTCTCTCTCTTCCTTCCTTTCTTTCTTTCTTTCTTTCTTTCTTTCTTTCTTTCTTTCTTTCTT
>JADRCD010175367.1:32734-48816 GCA_019843815.1 Montemys delectorum | reverse complement strand
AAAAAAAAAAAAAAACCCAAAAAACAAAAAACAAAAACAAAAACAAAACTGTAAACTCAATGGCTACCTGGCCATATTCCTCCACCTTACAAGCCTCTAATCCACAAAGTCTAACTTCGAAGTCCATAGTTTAGTCCAGTTCTTCCACTGGAGGTGTGTGAGGGAGGGCTTCCCACCTGAGGCTCTTCAACAATATCTGGAGACAGTTTCAAACAGCAGGAGGGATTGTTGTGGAGGAGGTTGCTACTGACACCCAGGAGTAAAAACCAGGGCAAAACATCTTCCAGGGCTGGCGTAGGCCCTCATGGCAGTCTGTCTCCTGGGAATGTCAGGATGCTGAGCTTCAGAAACATGCTTAGCCCATGAAGTCTCCTCAGTGGCTCCTGCTACCTAACTGCATGGCCTACGTTCCCTTGGCCTCTGCCACAGCAGGCCACTCTCCTCTCTTCAGTCCATCCCTACAGCTCCCAGATGGTATGGCTCACCTTGCCTTGGTCCTCAATGTGATTTCTGTCTTGTTCCTGTTCTACCTCCGTCAGCTGCTCAAATCTACCTTCTCACTGCTCTAAGGTAGCCCTTCATTGTGGGCCTCTGGGAGAAGGTTTTCCTTTCCTAGTCTCTCTTCTCTCTGCTTCCCTCTCTTCTGTCTCAATTGATTGCTCATGGGTTGAATCTTGTTGTATGATTAAACCCTTTCCCACGCATCAGTGAATTGAGAGATGGCCAGCCCATTCTGCCTTGTTCTTTGTAGCCTCAATCCAAGTACCAGCTAAGCATATCCTCTCAGTAAGTAGTTGCTGACTGAAAGAGAGGATAACTCTAAGTAGTGGACCTTATAGCCGAGATCCTAGTGTCACTGGGTGATGCTGCAAGGAGTACCCCTCTCCTAGTTCTGCAGCTACTCAAGCTGCCAAGGTAGATTTGTTTACACGAGACCTTTACTGTGGATATCTCCTCATCATTCCCATTTTGCAGATGTAGAAACTGAGTCATGGAGTCCAAGAAAACAAGTCACACATAAATTATGTCACCAGGGTTTAACCCAGAAGTCACCCTCTCGAGCTGCTGTAAGAACCATTGTCCTGATGTATGCACCTCTGGGAATCCAGTTTCAGTGGGTTTGCATTTTAGTGATGAAGAAATAACACTTGTATGATCTACTCATCAATGACAAGTACATGTCAGAGCCAAGGAACGTTGTTCTAAAGTCTTTGGGTTCAGGTGTATCTATGATCCATTGGTATCTGTGAATGATGCCTACATTTGTTAACATTGCTTAGGAGCTGAGGCCAAGACACTACGGTTCTCATGTGAGGACAGACCCTAGGAGTCTTCACACCCACAAGGGAACCCGCTACAAATAGCTCTCTGATAATTATTTAAGCTCCTAGAAATCTGTAGCAGATCTGGGACAACTTTGATTCCTGTCTGGGATGAGTCCGCCGTTCTGGGAGGTCTCTGTGTGAATCCCATTTGTTACACATCTCTAAAAGCTTCCAGGCTGCTTAACTCTTCCTCAGCCTTTTGGGTTTAAAAACACATTCCTAATCAGTGGGTCTGAGTATATTCTTTGTGCCTAGAGAGTGCTGTTCCTGTTAATAGTCGAGTGGGCCAGCACATAGCACAGCCTGAAATATGTGACAATGCATTTCCAGATTGTGTGGCCTGAGAGCACAATGAAGGAGGCTCTTGGGGGTCTCCCTGTAGTTCTGAGAAGGCATTGTTGTTTTGCAGGGTGGTCCCACAGCCCTGGTTGTGGTAGGCCCCTTGTGCTGGCATCTTTTAAAAATTTCATACAAAGCTGGTTATGGAATTTTCCACTCTTGCTTTCTTTCCTCCACCAGATATGTCCCATCTTTTGACTTGTGACATGATGTGGTCATCTACGTATGTGTTGGGCCACATTTGTGCCTATTCTAGGATGCATGGGTTCCACTGGCCACAGGTTGTACCCATCTCCTTGAGGATTTCTTTTCTAGATGCAGAGTATACTAACAAGGTGTGGAGCTGCTATTTCTCAAGCTTGCTTCTTGACCTCCTTGGATTCTTGTCACATTCATGTCTTTAATCTATAAACACTTACTGAATCACCCTCTATTCCAAGTACCTCAGAGTTTGGTGTACAAGGCTCTTGAGCATGCTAACAGGCTAACAGGAAAGATATGACAATGTCATGATGAATTTATCATGAGGCATAGAGATCTAAGGGTGAGCTGGGCTTGGTGGCTGACTCTATAACTCTGGTATAGAGGCAGGAAAATTGCAAGTGGTTTTCAGTTTAGTCTACCTAGTTAGTTTCCATCTAGCTTGGACTACAGAAGAGTTAGATTCTATCTCATAAAACCTCTACCAATCACAGCAAATTAGGATCACATAAGGAAGAACCCAAAAGTAATATCCATGACTTCACTAGTACTGGATGGTTGGCTAGTTTTCCTGTATCAGTCAGGATTTCCCTTTTGTTGATTGGGCATTAAGTACAATTAGTGAGCTGTTGGTTATGAACAAAATATTCATGCCATGACCACTCCCTTAGGGTTATCATGCCATGCTAGCTGGTGCTGTGGTTCACAGACATCCTAGGTCAGTATAACTATTGATTGTTTCCCTTCTTTGGAAGCTTGAATGGCACCTTCTAGTAGCAGCAAAGACTATATATTACTTCAGCATCACAGAGCACATCTATTATATCATAAGTGATATATCATTTGGGTACTCCTTGCAACATATATATTTATGATATAATAGATGTATAATAGATGTTTGCTTAACTCAGAATACTACTCAAGATTTATTTTTGTGGTTGTGTCTATTAGTAATTTGTTAGTTTCTACTAGAGAGGACTATTCCATTATTTGAGTATACCACAATTGGCTATAAACATCCCAGGTGGGTCTCATTTGTATTATTTCCAGCATGGTGTATTATTAGTAATGTTGCTTTAAATATTCCTGTGAAGTCTTTCACATGAAGTATATTCATGTGAATATAATTTCATTTTCCTCAGAAGATAGATACCTAGCCTTGTAGCTGCTGGTCTCTATTAAACATATGCTTAAGTCTAAAAGAAACTACTAAATTGTTTTCTTGCCCTTGAAAAAGAAGATAATGTTTTAGGACTCTGCAAAATAGATTTGTTTAAAATCTCTATTAGGTCCCAGAACAGTACATATATAGCACTAAATACACAGTGTGTGTGTGTGTGTGTGTGTGTGTGTGTGTGTGTGTGTGTTCAGATAGGTTCATGTGTGGGTTGTATTTTACTTTCTTTGGGACAACAATAAGCCATTGTCAGCTTGTGAGCAGGGCACATGCAGTGATGTGCTTGGTCCATGCCTGAGTGTGGGAGCTTTTGTGTGGCTTCTCATAGACTCTGCTGAAGTCATGACTGAATTATTAAGCTTCAGTTAGGAAGCACCTGGAAGGGTCAGCACTGTTTGTTCCCAGTCTCTGCTCCTCTGCTTCTACCTCATGTCCCCACTGTAGTTGACACTACCAGGATCTCCTCAAAGTTTCTAGTTGATGCTTACATATTCAGTTCACTTTAACAAGAATTGCTGGTACCCTGTCTTGATCAGAACACCTTACCAATGATGCTGCTGTTTCGGCATCTTCAAAGACCTTTAAGGTATTTGTAGCTTTGTTTTCTTCCTTTATCTTTATATGATAAGATTCTATTGCATGCATGGAAGGAGAGCCAATCCTAAATGCATCCAGAGATCAAGAAAAACTTGCCTGCTATCAGTGGTGAATTCTGAAACAAAACTAATCCAGGGACAGAACTGTGGTAGGTGTGGAAGGAAATGGAGGCCAAAGGTCTTGATTTTGTCAACAACATTTCTGCATGGAGCCCTGCCCTTGTCACACAAAAGTGACTTCCTGATGAGTGAAAAAGATCCTCCTGGCCTCACAGTTACTATATATTAGACTGCAGTATTTTGAGTTGGTGGTCTCAACTTCAGCTGTAATTCTATGATTCTTGGACCTTTCAGATCTTGTAGGATTTAAATCAATTACTAGAATGAAGTATCCATCATTAGAATAATTAGTAAAGGAAAATGGAATATTTACTATGCCATATATATGTATGAAGTGTTGGGGAATGTGTAAGCACAATTAATGACATTGATTTTTAATGTTTCTGGAATCTGCTGTTTGCGTTTTCTTCTTAATTCCTCTAAACCAACTTTCAAAATGAGCAGAGGTTAAGAAGTGGTCCTTCAAGGTGGGAAAAGAAGAACTGAAACATGGGTGGAGATCACTACATCAAAGTTGGTGCATCTATCACTTGAATGCAAGTGTGTGTCTATGACAAGTTTGAAGCTAACCTAAGGAGAGAATCCATGTTCCTTGCAGTTGATTGATTGATGTCCTTCATGAATTCATTCATTTCCTGTATGAAGACAGAGTCTAGGAAAACTCTTATCAAGAAGTCCAGATGAGTGGGAATTTTGCATTAAAAAGGTCTGCTTCTGCCAGGGCTGTGAGATATAGACTAAGGAGATTCATTATGATGGATATTTGCTTGGGCAAGAGAGTCTTTGGCGATGTGTTGCTGCCTGAAATATGATTGCCCTGTGGTTGCCAAAAAGAAATCAGCTTTGCTCTGAGGACCTTTCTTCCCTTTTATTACTTGAAAGATTGATGGCCTTGGCTTGTGTTTCTTTGATTGGAAAGTTGGCAAGATTTAATCATATCAAGTGACCTAGAGCACAAATCTTATTCCCTCCCTGTAGATGAGGGGGTTCTAGAATCAAGGTCTGACTCACGTCACTTTTCCAGTTGGCTAATGTATCAATGTGTTAGGGTTTCCAAAGTAAATTACCATGGACTGGGTGGCTCAAATAACAGATACTCAACCAGGCATGGTAGTGCATGCTTGCAATCCCAGCACTCAAAATACTGTGTTAAGAGGCTCATGAGTTAGAGGCCAACCTGGACTACATCTTAAGAGCCTGTCTCAAACCAAACCAAATAAACAATTAAGTAAGGAAATAATCATCTCTGATATTCATCTTCTCCCCATTTGAGTGAAGTGATGAAAAGTTTGTTTTCTTCCAAGGCCTCTGTCTTCTTGGCTTGTGAATAACCATGGTCACAAATGTCTTTATATGATCCCTTCTGTCTATGCCTGTACATCCCAATGTCCTTATATTTTCTTTTAAGGATGTTGGGGAACATGGAGCCTCATATGTCTAATGTAAGAACTTAGAAACACAGGTAGGATCATAAGTTCAGGCCAGTTTGCATTAATTACAGAGAGACCTTGGTTCAAACAAAGAATGCCAGTCATATTAGATTAGAGGCTACCCTTATGCCAAAATTTAACTTTAGTTATCTTTTTATAGATCCTAGATTAAAGTATACTCTGAAGTACTAGGATCTAGGGTTTTAATATAGAAGCTCCACACAGGGGTCCTTAAGACCATAACCTCATGAGGACCTCAGTCACCTGCACTCTTTCCTGTTCTCTCAGCAGAGAAAGAATTCAGTTGATTGTATGTGTTTTGTATAAAGCCAAGATTCCTCTGGGTCATCCAGGGAAAGGATGTCTTGCTTTCTATAAGAGGAAGCTCAGGGGAAATCCACTCACTGTTCTTGAATGATTCATTTTATTTATCTGTATGTGTGTATCTGTGTGAGTGTACACACATACACACACACACATACACACATATATGTAGATGAGTTGGAGGCCAGAGTGGGATTTCATCCACTAGAGATGGAACTATAAACAGCTGTGGATGTATATGCACATATATACCTTTGGATGTATGTGCTGGAGCTGAACTCTAGCCTTGTGAAAGAGGACGAAGTGCTCTTAACTCCTGAGCTATTTCTCTAGCCCACCATTCATTCCTTTGAGACCATTAACTGAAAGGGAGGTGATATCTAGGGGCCTTTCTGAAAGGTTTGTGTCATGAAGAAAGCTAGACTAGTCACTCTACTTGTAGCAGCACTATAATTTCATTACAACCTGTGGAAAGAGCTTATACGAAGAGGGACTTTTCTGAGTCTGTGGCAGAATGAATTCAGAATCCACATACATTCTGCACAGTTTTCCACACATGTTGGTACAGACCTGAGATATCACAGTATCTCCTTTGACTATGCTGTGACCTGTGTATGCTACAACACTTGCAACAGTCAGGGGACTAAGGTCATCTTGGCTCTGGAAAGACAGGATCTCTGGAGCTAAACAGATCTGTGGGAGACCTGATGGCATCAACAAAGGCTACCACTATCCCAAAATGTTAAAGACCAATGTGAGATATAGAAAGAATGCTCAAGGATGGTCAATGATTTTGGGTCCTGCAACTTAGTAGCCATGACTTTTGGGTAACTAACAGTTTCCTGTAGATCTATGTCAATAGTCTGTGACATGGGTAGAAAGAGCTCCAAGTGTCCCCAATCTGTAGGCTGTTGACTTCTAAGAGAGTATGCAATTCTAGTCAAGGTCTTGCAAACAGATCTGCCAGGATGGATCTGGAGCTTAGAGGAAGCACACAAGCTACCAACCTGACTCACTGCAAAGCTTGTGTTTTAAAGCCACTGATTTCTAAGAAATCTCTTACAAACTCTAAAATGTCAGTCTTTCGGGTCAGACTACAGTAGCATTATAGGGAAATAAATCATTCCTCTTTAAACTGCTCACTTCTCTATTATGAAATTATTAACATTTATTTAAACTAGGATGGTTACTTTTCTAATGACATTTAGGAGCCATTTGCATAGTATTTTGAGGGTATAGAGAAATAGATGAAAAAGGTCAGGTGGTTGTATATGTTAGCTCTTCATGTATTTTTAGTGCTGGCTTGGAGTACAGAAAATGGACAAAAAAGAAAGTTCCCTTTAGGAAGAACATCTAACCAATGACCTTTTTTTTCCAATATCACAAAGCAAGATGATCTCATTCCAGTGTTTAAAATACAGGCCATGGAATTATTTATTCAATCTACCTACAAAACAAACAAAAACAAGTTAATGATACCAGGACTATGCCATGGGACTGCTGAGGTGGCTCAGCAAGTAGAGGTGCTAGCAGCCAAGCCGGATGGCCCATGGGTGAAAGGAAAGAGTTGACTCAGAAAATTGTCCTCTGATCTCTACTCATTTGCCATTTAGCATGTGAGTGCATAACTCCCCCTACCCCTCCACAACATAAATAAATAAAAATAGTATAAATAAATAGTTATGATTCCATGGAAATGCTATATTCTTACAAGCCTGTCATTAATAAAACAATAATTTAAATAAGTATGCCTTAATTTAATCAAGGTTATTGCTTTATGTCAACAGAAGTGTCCCAAATGTTTGCTTTTAATCAAACCAACTGATTTGTTAGAGGGAGAATGTCTTCTAAGATAATTTCTTTCCAGAAGTGTCAACTTTAACTTGAAATAAGTGTCCAAACCAATCCCAGCTTGGTTTTCCTCTGGTCATTGTGACTGACATCTTGCGTAGTCACTGGAGCTCAACAACTCTTGAACACATGTAACAGCTTGCTCTCCTCTTGCCAAATCACACTGGTCGAAATCACTCTCCTTTGCTGACTTCCTGGCAGTCACACCACCCTGAGTCTTCTTGAGCCTTGCAGAGTGCACTCTCCTCTGTCTACGTAAAAACCATGACCCTCCATCTGGCCCCCAGGCCTCTGTGATCTGATCAGGCTGGATTGCCAATGGGGTTCTCATTACTCCTGAAGAAGCCAGGCCGCGGTGTTAGCATCACCGAGTGCCTGCACCTGTAGATAGGCGGGACCACAGATCTGTTACCATGGGCAACGCCTACCCACCTTCACCTGGGCAGTACATACTCAGATAAAAAGGAGAAGCCTTCCTCTCTCCTCCCTTTTTTTTCCCTCTCCTTTCTCTCTTTGCGCGCGACCTTCCCCGACTTTCCCCCAATTAAACCTTCTTCATGTGGTATTGTCTGGACCTGGTGTGTGGTGTTTAACGCAAGTCGTCTCTTTTAACTATCACACGGTTGTGACCTCTCTTGTTACATTTCTCCTCTCTAGACTACAGTCACATGGTCTTGATTACACAGAAGGCTTTCCCTTTTTACCCCTTTTACTTGCCAATGGATAATTTTATGTTTTTACCAGATTACTTTGGAGGGCTGAGTCTGAAAGACAGACTCTACCTATGGGGGTTAATGCAAAGGATTTCATCATAGGACTCATTCAAAAAGCTTTTGGAAAAGGTGTTAATATCCAACAGGGTATAGTGGTACAAAGGAGGTATTGGCATCAGCAAGAAGCTCCCAGTATTTCTGGAGCCAGAGAATAAGAGAAGATGGCTGTGTTCTTGGGAGGAAGTGTGGCTGTGATTGGCAGTGGTGAGTGTGTGTGTGGGGAGGGGGGCATGTTGGGGTTGGGGTGATGGAGTCTCAGCCACTGTCCAATGCTACCTGAAACACAACCAGACAAAGCCAGCTTCCTGTCTTCTCCAATATTCTTACTTTTCCTTTAGCTCAACCTGGTCAACATCCAGTTAGCAATGGGATGTGGAAAATGAAGTTTCACGGTATAACCCTTCTGTTATTATGGAGCAGGGAGAGAGAAAGGAGTGTATCCTGGAGCATACAGGATAACAACTTCTATGCTCTTCCCCCATCTTTATTTCTGGTTGGAATACTGAGTCCCTGGCTCACTCTTATGGTATTCGTATATCTAGGATAGTTTCTAATGTGCACTCCTTATGTGGGATTTGAGGTCTTAACGTACTGGCTCTACAAGACTGGAAGTCAATTAATTGGAGGCAAGGACTCTCTTTCATTCTTTCTACCCTCAGTGCTTGGGTCATTTGCTGGGGAATCCTCCATATTTAATAAAGACAGAATGGTCTTTATGGCAAGAGAGCTGGGGTGGTAATTAGTAGAGGATGCCCTCTGGCTACAGGGTCAGTCAGAGGAGAAGAGAAAGAGCAGTAAAAATACAGGAAATGCTTAAGGCTCATTGCTCTGCAAGCTGTTAATGACAGGCTACCCCTTGTTTAGTTTAGTTTAGTTTTGTTTAGATTTAGTGTGTGTATGTGTGTGTGTGTGTGTGTGTGTGTGTGTGTGTGCACGTGCTCACAGTCACATGTATACAGGCATTCAGAGAAGTTGGAAGAAGACATTAGATTCCTTGGAGCTGATGGTGAGCCACCAACATGAGTATTAGGAACAGAATAATTCTGCTCCTCTGAAAGAACAGCCAGTGTCCTTAACTGCGGAGCCATCTTCACAGCCCCAGCAGACTTTCTAATTTCGTTGTCTTGAGTGTGGAACCCTTTGCTGTGGCACCCACACTGGCAAGGCCTGTGCCAGTCTGCCAAATGCCACACACACTTACGCTCCCCAGTGCTCCTGATGACAGGACCGGTCTAAAGACAAAAGTGCTTATTAACTCTCCAGATACTAAAGGGCAGACCTTAGGTGTGGACTTAAAATCCCAAAGCGGCAAGGGTTCTTCTGAGACTGCTGTGCCTGCTGCTGTTTTGAAGTATACTAAATGAACTTGTTTTGAGTTTTTTTAATGGCTTTGATAAAGATGATTCCGTGTTAGACTTCTTAACTTTCTGCTTAAGGATAAGCTTCCAGATTCTGAACTGAGGCAAAGGTTGGTGTAGCTCTCTTCTCAGCCAACAACTTCTCTGCTTTACATTTATTTTTATTTCAAGTTTCATAAAATGAAAACAATGGACTTTTGTCAAAACAAAACAGGGTTTCCTAGTTGAATCTGTTGTTATAGGTACCTAATCCTGGCACTTTGGAAACTGAGGCAGAGGGATCACAAATTTAAGGTCAACCTGTGCTACAAAGCAGGAACTTGTTGCAATCAACCAATCAAGTGATCAAGAATATGCATTTTAAATGTTTATTTTCTAATTGTAAAAGTAGGACATATTACACTGTAATGGAAAAATATTGTGAAGTGCATAAGAGTAGAAAACTTACCATTTTTAAAGCTCTTTCTCAATAACATAAAATCAATAACATTTTTCTTCAAAGTGATGTCATTCTCTATATATAATCTCCTAAACTGCTCTTGTACTTAAATCATAAACCATATTTTCCTTCTTCAATAAACATAGATCCACTTTCAAAGTCTGCATTACACTCCACTGTCCAATACTTAACTCTGTTATTGGGCGCTGTGTTTGTCTCACAGTGGTTCTGGAATGCTATGCTACAGTTTCATTTCAGTCTTGTGTTGCCACTACAGCAAGTCAGTACATATTCAGAAAGGTTAAAACAAATATACTTATCCTCCTCTAGCGTTAGACTCAGAAATCCAAAACCAATCTTGCTGGCTAAGGTCCAACTATTAGAAAGTCTAGTTCCCGCTGGAGGTGCCGGAGGGCTGCAGTTACTGGGGGGGTTAGGCTTTTAAGTCCCGGATCCTTCCTCTGCAAAGCCCACTAGACCAGTTCTTCCATTAAGAAATGCTCCTCTGTCTGACTCAGACTCTCTTTGCTTCCTATCATATAGTTCATCGTGATAACCTCAGGTTTTTCTTAGACAAATCAAACTTAGCACCTCATCCCAACAGCTTTCAGTCACTGCTGATGCAAAGTCCCCTTTGCCTTTCTCTCTTTTATCTTCCCTCTCCCTCTCCCCTCCCTTCCCTTTCCACTCGATTCCCTTCCACTCTTTTGCCCTTCCTATTTTTCTTTGTGGTATTGGGAGTTGAATCGAAGGCTTCGGGGCATGCTAGGTAAACACTAACTGAGCTACGTCTCAGCCCCAACGTCCCCTTTTCTTCTATGGGAGCATTCTTTCCCTGGGCATTCAGCAGCACTGTCTTCCTCTTTGCTGTGGACAGCATTGTAGGCAGCTTTGCAAGCCTGCTCCAGGTCTATGACACAGCAACCAGACTCCTATAAGAGTGACTGTACTTATTGTTACTGCACTTAGACCCACCTGAGTAAAAAACAAATGAGAGTTGCCATACTGAGAGGATGCCTTGGATCTGCCACTGACTGGATGGATATAGTCTTTCTTCTACCTCAGCATCCTCAGCTGTAGGTGACAGGACTACAGATTCCTTTCACATAGAATACTTCATAATTCTTCAACTGAGCCACTGGAAGTGATGTAACAGAAATAGCAAGGGTGTGGGCAGGGGATAGGCAGAGATGATGCGTGGCAGTGTCCTAGAGCTGGACACACTGCGTGCATTATTTATGAATTAGAATCTTAGAGAAAAGCATCACCTTGCACTTAGTAAATGCTGCTTATTCAGGACCTACTGTGAACAGGGTGTTCTATCAGTACTTGTTACAGAAATCTCATACAGGATGAGATACTATAGTGTTCAAATAGCTTAAGGAGTATGTTTAAGGCTCCATGACAATAATAGATGTATGAACTCATGTGGCTCAGGCCACATGCATCTAGATGTAAGTTTCCAGTATGTTTCCAAATTCAAACTGAGAGAAATTAGTTGTAGCTGCTTCTCCAGTGAGCTAGTAGCTTCTCAGGTTTGCGTGTACATTTACAAAGGTCTTGCTGCATGTTTGTGCACACATTGCCTAGTATTCATAAAACCCAGGCTTACCTAGGAGTGGAGGCAAATGCAGGTGACCCCAACACTTGGGAAGTGGAGGCAGATCATAACTTCAAGGAAAGCCTGGGCTAAATGACACCCTGTCAGAAACATAAACACAAATTAGGAACCACAAAGACAACATCCATTAGCAACAACTGGAGACTGGTAAGAGACTCTGGACTTAATACTTTTAGAATAACTGGTAGCACTATATTATTGAAAACTTTTGTATTAATATGTATTCACTCTTTGACTGTGTGTGTGTGTGTGTGTGTGTGTGTGTGTGTGCATATACGTGTATGTATGTATGTATGGTGTATGAGTATGATGAGTATGTTGTATATGACAACATGTGTGTTCAGGTGCATGTGCGTGAGCATCCTGTGACTATGTCCTACTCCCCTGAGAGAGGGGTTGTACTGGCTGGTTTTGTGTGTCAACTTGACCCAGGCTGGAGTTATCACAGAGAAGGTAACTTCAGTTGGGGAAGTGCCTCCATGAGACCCAGCTGTGAGGCATTTTCTCAACTAGTGATCAAAGGGGTAGGGCTCCTTGTGGGTGGTGCCATCCCTGGGCTGGAAGTCTTGGGTTTATAAGAGAGCAGGCTGAGCAAGCCAGGAGAAGCAAGCCAGCAAGGAACATCTCTCCATGGCCTCTGCATCAGCTCCTGCTTTCTGACCTGGTTGAGTTCCAGTCCTGACTTCCTTGGTGATAAACAGCAATGTAAAAGTAAACTAAATAAACCCTTTCCTCCCCAACTTGCTTCTTGGTCATGATGTTTGTGTAGGAATAGAAACCTGACTAAGACAAATTGGTACCAGCATAGTGGGGTATTCCTGTGACAACCTAACCATGTTTTGGGGAGGATTGTGGAAGGACTTTGGAACCTTGAGCTAGAAAAGCCACTGCTTGTTAAGAACTCTGTGGGATATTCTGTAGGAGCTTGGAAGATCATGTTGAAAACAGTGCAGAAGATGGAGACCTGGCTTGTGAAATTTCAGAGGGAAGATTAAAGACTCTTATCAGGGTCATGTTGTTTTGATTGTGAAGATTCTGTGGTTCTGGTTAGCTGGGACTGAAGTATCAGCTGTGATTAACAAGATACCAGAACTACTAAAGTGAAAACTTTGCATTACTGGGTCTATTGATGCTGGTTAGTTGGAGCTAAGAAATTATCGGTGATTAAGAAGAGACCAGCATCATTGAGGTGACATCTTCTGGGAAGTGTTTTCTGAGAGCACAAAGAGGTTGTGTTCCAGAGATAGCCAAGGTTGTACCTTGTGCTGCAGCAGGACTTGGTAATATGTAAGAGTCACCCAGGTGGTACTGGTTTTGACAGCACGAAGGGGTCATGGAGAGCAGCTGAGGCTCGGCACAGTGAGAGGCCATGGAAGGCCATTGGTGAAGGTGCAACCTCAGTTTGCAATTGATGGCCTAGGACTGAAGGTGTCATGCAAAGGAGTTGAGGCTTGGCACCGTGAAGACAGTCTATGAGAGGCTATTGGTAAAGCCTAGTTACAACAGTGTTTTGGGAATGCCAGTACCATGCAATGACCATCAAGAACAGCAGCAGCAGTGGAGTACAGGCAACTGGAGCCCAGAAGACAAAGTATGTGCTACAAAGGGCAGAGGTGGAGAAGTGACCCAAGCCCTTGGAGGAATCTAGAAGATCATGAGTGGATCCCAGACATTGAATGGTTGGAGTTTGATTTTTGCTTTTGATTGTGACTGTACCCTGATATTTTTCCCTCTTGAAGGAAGAATGTATTTTAGTGGAGCCCACAGTTAAGAGACTTTGAATTTTAAAAGATATTGGACATTTTAAATTGATTGAACTTTTAATATGTAAAGACTGTGGGACTTTAGATCTTGGGGATGAATAAGAACATAAGGGTTGAGGCTCAATAGTGATGTGTTTGTGTGTCAAGTTGACAAGGGGTCAATTGTACTGGTTAGTTTTGTGTGTCAACTTGACACAGGCTGGAGTTATCACAGAGAAGGAAGCTTCAGTTGGGGAAGTGCCTCCATGAGACCCAGCTGTGGGGCATTTTCTCAACTAGTGATCAAGAGGGTAGGACCCCTTGTGGGTGGTGCCATCCCTGGGCTGGAAGTCTTGGGTTTATAAGAGAGCAGGCTGAGCAAGCCAGGAGAAGCAAGCCAGCAAGGAACATCTCTCCATGGCCTCTGCATCAGCTCCTGCTTTCTGACCTGGTTGAGTTCCAGTCCTGACTTCCTTGGTGATAAACAGCAGTATGGAAGTAAGTCAAATAAACCCTTTCCTCCTCAACTTGCTTCTTGGTCATGATGTTTGTGCAGGAATAGAAACCCTGACTAAGACAGGGGTACAACTAGCTATAACCTTAGTAACCCTCCTGTTGCCTTCCCCTACAGTACTGAGGTTACTGTATGTCCACACTCAGCTTTTGACATGTGTGATGGAGATTTAAACTTATGCTTGTGTGGCAGATGCTCTCCCCCATGGAGCACTCTCCCTGGCTGTTTGAGAAAGTTTAACGGGCAGTTCTTTGTGAACTTGCTCAGAAGAGCTGCAGAGTGTCCCATTCTTTCCTGCCCTAGGCTGTGCTGAGGGGTACTCAATCTATCCCCTCTGGCCTTCTTTACTGTGCATTCGTGGTGTGCAGGCACATGCTGCAGTTACATGGCCTCTTAGTCGCCAAGTTCCCTTCCTCATGGAAACCAGATGCTGACTGAAGCCGAAGTTCTCAGGAGCAGAAGTAAAGCTGCCTGGCCAAATGACTCTGTTTCAGGACACACAATCCCTTCTCCTCTGCCCCTCCCTCTGCCCCACTTCTGAGAGTCATTCAGAGATATGGCCTTTCTAGGTACTGATTAACATACACACACACACACACACACACACACAACACCTTTTATGTTTGTTCAAAAAGAATTTGTAATTGCAACTTTGTTTAGAGAAAAAGTTCTGTTTGGTTGTCAAAAACTGTAATTAAGAGGAACAATATCTATACAACAATAGGCACTGCATGTATTTTGAACAGCCTAGACTGATAAAGTGAGAGATTGTGTGGCTTCACTAACTTCTAATAATATTTGAATGGGATTTAACAAATGCATCGGAAACTAATCAGCCACACAAACAAAAAAAACCAAACAAACAAACAAAAAACAAGGCTGGAAGAGCAGGGAACATTTCAAATATGTTGGTGGCCAGTGAGAGCCAGAGAAGTCTGACCCACTCATTCATTCTGTCTAGCTAGACTGTGCTAGAAGACCCCGCAGGAACCCTCCAGAATTAAGTAGTTCGGTTGTGGAGTTAGGTTGCTTCAAAAATCCCACTTACTTGTTATAAATATGTGTAGAAGGAAGAATTATGAAAATGGGGAAATAGAGCAAAGAGTGGAATGTGACAAATGAGGGACTCAGGCTGTCAGAGGAAATGGTCACACTCTCACTGCACACTTTAGAGAAGTCTGGACCAATAATGGATTCACTGGGCTCTTGGTGCTTTCTGCACTCGTGTGCATGTGTCTCTGAACAATGTACTTAACCCCTCTGTGCTTCAGTTTGGGCATCCATTCCGAAGGTGAATGGAGAGATTTAAAATGTGACGCAGCTCAGGGCTGAGACCCTGGTGTGTATTTCCAGGGGGATGCTTCTATGTTTGTGGTCCACTGAGTGAAGATGGCTGCAAAGAACCAACTCTTAAAGTTTTTATTTTTTTCTAGAAAGCCATTTCTCTGAGATAGAATGTCCCATTTATATTAGAGTCCCTTGAGCTCACCACAGCAGTGAGAAACATGTGCACAAGAATAACTCGTAGTCAATTACACATTTCTCTTTCTTCATCTAGTGGATTTTTTGATTCATTTTCTGCATTTATATTTTTTACATGATTTTTCATCAAAGGAACCCATCCCTGAGTCCTGTTAAAAATGTTATTTCATCCATAACACAAATTATTTTCTAATCTTTATAAAATGCTGATCTCCCATAATCCTGTGAGGTGAAGGAATATTCTTACTGTTCTCATTTTTATTTCAGATGAAAATTGTAAGATGTCAATGTTACACCAGTAATGCCAGTATTATGAGGGGAAGAGCTGGAGGATTGTGAATTCCAAGCCAGTGGAGGGCATCATGAGATACTGTCTCACAAACTCAGAAACAAGCAATTAAAATTAAAACAAAACAAAACGAAAACCTTGATTAAGGCCACATAGCTAGAAATAATCAGCCTGGTATATAAATTTGTATTTCCATTTTCCAGAGCCAAACCTGGTACCTACTCTTCCAAACTTCTCTGTCAATCTATCCCTTGTTCAGGTCAGTCTGTATTGTCATTTGCCTGTCTGGCAGTTTGTCCATCCCTCCTTCTGCATTGTGAATGCATTGTGGAGACTGCTTTCTTCATCTTGGGATTATCCACACAGCCTCATGGAAAAGAGTAGCCTCAAGAAGTTATATAATGTGGATGGATGCTTGTAAGAGTAGGCTCCACCTTACAATAGATTCAATGGGTATGTGTGTGTGTGTGTGTGTGTGTGTGTGTGTGTGTGTGTGTGTGT
>JADRCD010175367.1:11166-31970 GCA_019843815.1 Montemys delectorum | reverse complement strand
ACACACACACACACACACACACACACACACACACACACACACACTTATATATACGATAGAAATATGTGCAATGTACACAGCTCTTGAGGAAACATTGTGACAATATAAGCAGAAATAATCTTCCATACCAAAGTGGACATTGGACCAGTGAGGTTAACAGTGTTGTATAGCTAGAAGTTTTGGTTCCAGGAAGAAAATTAGTGAGGCAGCAGGTTTGGTACTAAGTCAAAAAAGAATGACGTTAGGCCTACCTGGAGAGTGTTTTATTTTCTGGTTTCAAGAGTCCATCTGAATCCTCAGCTATGGTATATAAAACTGATAAGCCCTCCAACCCCCATGGGGAGTTCTTCACACAGAGAGTTCTTTCTGTGCACATGAGCCCCTTGTGAGAGATGGAGAGAAGTCAAGAACTGACTACTGTGCCCAAGCACACTCATGAGAGTCTGCCAAACTCCATAGCTAAAGAGGCCTTGACATGTTTCCACTGCAGAGTCTGCCCTTATAAAATGTGTTGCTAATTAAAATAACTGCCAGCTCAATCTCCTACAGGGAAGCCCATCCACGTGCACACAGACTTGTTTTCCAAGTTTCTAGCTTTCAGTAAATAAATCAAACCTACAAAACAAGCAGCAGATTCCAGCTATCTAGGGACCATGAGGGGAGCCCTGTCCTATATGAAAGCCACCAGGTAAAACGTCAATCTAATCCCCTTCTCTGTAGAAGGAATGGGTTAAATGGTGATGATGTCATTGCTACACAGTGCTGTGGGCATATTTGATTTGGCAAGTGGTAAAAGGAGCCCAAGACACATGCCCCAACAGAGTCAAGTATTAAATTGAATTCAATACACTTACCAAATTGAATTTGGAGTGTGTGTGTGTGTGTGTGTGTGTGTCCTTTTTTCCTCATCTGAGCAGTGGTCTATGCAATTCATATCTTGTCACGTTCTTCCTTGCTATGCCCCCTTTTGATTGGCTTCCTGTTGCACTTTGCATAAAGTCTAGCCTCCCTCATATGGCTACAAGACCTTTCCCTGTACAGCCCTTGCTCATCTCAGGGCCAATATTTAGTCACACCAAACCAAATGACCTGAAATGCCTTTTTCTCTCTTTCCTCTATGTTTTTGCAAGGCCATTCTGTCTGCCTGGAAAGCCTATTGCATCGATCCTCTCCTCAGCTCTAGTCAGCTCATAAACAAGTCTTCCATTCACATACAGAGTCTTTCTATTTTGGGAGTCTTCCCCGACATCCATTTTCACTCTTGTGCCAATACCCAATCTGGAGAGACACATTCTGTGAGCTTTCCTGGCTTTTCATACCTCACTTGCCCATTGCAATTGATATGAATGAAGACTTGAATGGATCTACAGCCTAATTTAGAAGCCAATTCTGATGGTATTCCTGACCCTAATGTTGCAGACACCTGGCTGGTAAAAGGGTTACACAGCTGACACTATACGGAGGAGTGAGGGCCACAGGTATAAACGAGCCTATAAATTAGGGGATGACTAGAAATATGGAACAATATATTCATTAATTTATTCATTACTATAGACAATATTTGTTCACACTTACAATCATGTAGCCAATTGCACCTGTAGATGCTCAGCATTGGAAAGGAATAACAAATGTATTACAAGTCTAGGAAAAAGATAAAACTATGGAATATGAAGAGTAGTGTCTATAGAAGGTGTGTCACTTCCACATCATTGCAAAGTCAAATGTCATTCTACAGTCGGGGTACCTCAATATATGTATATTAAGCTGTTACACTCATACTTGTTGAGTGCGTTGGAGATTACAAATAAGACTAGGGTCACTCTAGTCTCTGATTGTCTGGAGAGTGTAGCTTACACGGAGAGATATACATAGATATAACCATGCAGTTAATTAATTGCAGATTTTCTCATACTGACAAACAAAGACAAGGGCATTAAGTAGTGGTGGGGATTTGTTAGGAAAAAAACTAATCTGGTCTAAGAGCCACAGACATCACCCCTACAAAACTACTGTTGGAAATGAGATGTTAAAGAGAGTCCTGCTCCAAGGCAGATTAAAAGGAAAAAAAAACACTAGAAAAAGAGAACAGTACACAAAAACCTCAGAAATGAGAAAGAAGCAGTTGTGCTCTAGGGAAGAATGAGAGAGAGGCAGCGAGCCTGGAGAAGTAGCTGGGTGGGAAGCAGATTGTTTAGTCTCCCAAGACAAGGTAAGGCTTGTTTTAGAATTTTATCCTAAGTGTAATTTGGAAGACAAAGAGACGGTTTGAGCCTAATGCTAAGTTTAATTTGCAGTGCTAAAAATTAGTTGGCATCAGTGTGGATTGGAAAGGCTCACAAGGGGTAAAAGGCAAACTGGATGGTTGCTGGAACATTCTGTGGTAAGGCAGGGGTTTCTTGTCCTTAAGCACAGAGAAATGCAGAAGAGCAGGTGGAATCAAGAGCTACTGAGGCACTGGTCTCAGTGCCCCTTTGGGATGGATTGGCTATTGGGTTGGAGTAGACTGAAGTATCAACATTCTAGCCAAATACTCTCATTTACTCAAACAGTTCTTACCAACCTATTACAGGGTAGATAAAATGTTGGGAAAATGTGTATACAGGTCTTTGTCTTCTCTCAACTATGGAAATTTAAAACTGTAAGACAGCATTGCAAACTTTACTTCTGATATCTCATTGACTACAACACAAACTTTTCTACCCTTTGCATTTTACCATATATCAATACTATGTAATAATGGTTTAATTTTATTTTATGCATCTACATAATGTTGGGTCCTACTTATCATCCTTTTCTCTCATTTATCTTCTCACTCTCTTCTGACAAACTCCTTTCTCTTCCTAAATAGTTCCCCATTCAAGCCTTTTAAAAAAAATCAAGATTCCACCTATGAGAGAAAATATGTGATATTTGGTTTTCTGAATCTGGATTCTTTCATTTAGCGCAATAACCCACAATTCCATTCATTTTTTGCAAAAGCAATTATTTTCTTCTCTATGATTGGATATATTCAGTCATGTGTACATATCACATTTCTGTCTCCACAACTTTCTACTGAGTCAAATGCTGCTTGCAATTCACAGCCCATTCTCATTTTCCACCAATAGGTGCAATTTTCTTTCCATGAGGAATGCAGGCAGTTTTATTTATATTGTTCTTGGTCATCTAGGGTATTTTAGACTCTGTTCATCAGCCCTTGATCTTTGACTTGTGTGAGTAGGTGGTATATTAAATTTTGCTTCAGTTTCTTACTTCTTACATAAACCTAAGCACATTGACTAACATCTGTGATTTTAGAATGCTTAAGTTTAAGTGGACTTGATTTAAACGGTACTTGAATCATCTCTACTAGTTGTGGAAAATCAGATACATTATGCTTCTAATTCTGGTGTATATGAAATAAAAAGATTCAGATAGTTAGCTCAGTCATAAGATTGCTGATTGCTGGTATTTTCCACTGGCCATACTCAAACAAACCAAAAGGGCAAGGGGGACTAATACAGAGCACAGACATTAGCTTCCAGGGCCCTTTAGCAGTATCACATAAACAGAGTGTGAGCGTGCCTATTTGTATTCCCAGCACTGAGGTGGGTACTGATCCTGAAGAATTCATACATGCGTTAGGAAGAACCGATGTATCTTAAGCCTAAGAGCCTCCAGTCTAAAGAAACCCCATGTCAACAATGCAGTTGACCCAAATTTCCCCAAGGAGAAAGACCTCTGGGTGCCCTGCCTGCTACTAACCTGATGTAGGGCTGTGCGTGGAGTAAGGCAGGGAATGTTTGCTGTGCTGATCTTTTCCAGGATGGGTAGTCTGTGATTCAATTTTATTTCATATAGCAGACACACATTTTTGGAAGAAGAATGTCAACCTCACTGTTTTAATTGTGGAAATGTCCTGGCCTTTCCCTCACAGACCCACTGAGGTGTGACTTCATGTCCCACATTTGTCTGCTTTGATTTGTGGGGTTTTCATGGACAGACTAATACTGGCAAGGAGCCTTGTGAAACTTCAAACAAGCCATGAAAGCTGGAATACTTCTCAGTTCATTTTTAAACTCCTCAGTTGTGGTTTCCAAATACTAGTGGTGGCGGTGAGATGGCAGCCCCAGTCTGATTCTCCCTCACTTTCTAGGACACAGTTACAAATGCTTTTAGCTTTTTGCATACATTCTAGAAACGTTCTTGGCGGAGTCTAGAAAGTGTGTTTCCATACTCTTTGGATTTCATCTTTGTAGCACAGGCTGCTGGATAAACATCACATTCCCATGACTAGGGAACTTCATTCACCAGAGTGACTGCCAATTACATGTGGGGAATTTTTATCCCGCTAGTGAGCTCAACAACAACAACAAAAACCCAAACAAACAAAATGTGCATCTTGTGATCCCAGCTGACTCGTTTCAATGTGATGCAAGTGGATGCTATTCACTAAATGTGTAAAATCCAGTGTGAGTCTAAATTATGGTGAGATGAATATACAATATAACAATAGAGTTGTAGCAAAAAACAGAACAGCATACTCAGATGGATTTAGTTGAATGTGATTTCAGGAGGAGAGTATCTACAGATAATTGAAGAAACTTAAACCAACAATGTTTGGTCAAGACATTTGTCTACTTTAGGAAACTTACTGACTGTTCACCACCCCAACAGAGGCAAAAGGTAGAATTTGAAGGCTAGATCTTTGGGATGGAAAGGTGATTCTCTAGGAATTGTAAGTACAGGAAAACAATCATGACGTTTGATAGACTAGAAGGGCACAAGTATTCTTCCCTGGTACCTTAATTGTTGGTGTTGCCCACTGACTACTCTCAAACAAACCAAGAGGGGAAGGGAGACTAATATAGAGCACAGACATTAGTGTCCAGGGGCCTATAGCAGACAGAGAAGATCAGGCACTTGTCATGGGGATAGAAAAACAATATGAGAAATAGAGAACAATCCAGATACCTTTATGCATTTGAAACCAGATTTTATTCCAGGACACAAAGTGAATAAGTAAAAATGAAGAGATTGGTCCCAGGATCCAGTTTTCATTTGCTGGAGGTTAAGAATTGAGTTTGAGAGAATATTTGACAACACACACACACACACACACACACACACGAGCTGGGCAAACCTGATCTCATGTGTTTGATATCTACTGGCTTCTTCTCATTAGCTCTTATGTTAGTTGCCTTTTAAATGCCAAGATGCCTGCCATATGGAGGTAGGAAAACCAGTGTGATCATGTTTTAGTGCTGTGTTCCTCTGGAGTCCCTGTTGATTCATACCTGGAATGATGAGAGATGGGAGGACCAATGTTATTCCTGGAATCCTGTTTATTAAGTCCCTTTGTCAAGAGATTATGCTGGTATTCTTGGTGTAATGTGAACCCATTAGAACTTCTTAAGGAGAAATTGAATTTTGTCCCTTCATATGAGCATAGGTCCTTAGGTCACTGTCCCCTTTACTGCTGGGCAGAAGATGCTCAGCAAAGGCTTCCTGTTCCCTTGTGTACTGAGCATTGATAGTGTTGTGTGTTTTTCCAAGAACTCAGGCAACTCAAGGATTGCTTGCTCCTTTCTGAACCTCTCAGAGGAATTGTCATTTATTATGGGTATGTTGTCTTGCAGTTTAAAAACAAGGGAGGGTGGGTGGTTACTTGTGAATTGTGTGTCTGTCCACATTCACGTGTCTATGGATATAAATGTGTGCATATACACATGGAGGTCAGAGTACAGCCTCAGAAGTTGTTACTCTTGGAAGTCTTTCACACTTTGTTTGAATCAAGGTCTCATTGGCCTGAAACTTTGCAAGTAAGCTAGAATGACTGGCCTTTATGTATCCAGGGACCAGTTGGTCTCTGATTTCCATCTTGCCATTACTGGGATCATAACACATGTTTTTTTCATGTGTGTTCTGGGACTCAAACTTAGGTCTTCCTGTGTGAAGGTGAGCACTTTATAAAAGGTCCTTCTCTTCACCTTCCACTTGCAAATTTTGACTGGTCTGTTGGAAATGATGCTGGTGATTGAAAAGAAAAAAGTCACAGTGAGCATTGAATATTAATTGATTCAGACTTGATTCTCTGGATTCTATATGCTAAGAAGAGGCCCTAAATCTCACAGCCATCTTCTAATGCAGTGTTTACTATTCTCAGTTGAAGAAGCTGAGCTTCGGAGAGATGGGTTCACCTGTCCAGCTACCAAAGCCTGAGTCAGAAATCACAGATCTTCTTCCATCAAAACACAAAGCTGTGTCTTATCTTGAAGCAGCAAAGGAGAATCAATTGGAATATTTTCATCTAGCTGTGACTATTTTAAAATTAATAAAGCAAAACAAGGCTATGAGTTTTCTCGTGAAAGGGTTGAGTCTTACTCCTCTCTTGCTTCCCCTTGCTTCCCGTTGCTTTCCACTGCCCCTGCCATAACATGGGTGGCTGGTTAACATTTGTTGAATGAAAGAATGATTGACGGAATGAATCATCAATAGAAAGATATTTTTGTCTCTGTAGCTTTTTAATGCATATTTATATTTCATATGACAGTATTTGCAAATTGCATAGTATTCCCCTTCAGCATGACTTGCACTGTAGAAATGTTTCCATATGCCGCGTGTTTCCCCTCATTTGACTGAAGGTGAAAAAAAAAAAAGCCTAAGAAAAACATCACACGGTGGCTGAGCACCCATATAAACACAAGCCATGTAGTATGTACTGTCCACAAACCGTGTATTTTGGAAGGGCAATTTTGCAAAAAATAATATTGAAGTAGACATTCAGTTTGGGCTGATGTGGGTTAGGAAAATGTTCTTGTGAAGCTAAACACAGTTTCATATTAATTCAGTATGTTGTGGGAGGTAGAAGCGAGAGCTGGGTCCTCTGGGCAATGCCTAGATTCAAAACCAGTCTCTACTGTGTGCCTTATGAAACATATTCAATACACGTGCACCTTGATCCCATGATGCTGTGAAATGGAGGAAAATCACCATTTTTTTCTCATGGGATAGTTAAAAGAGCTGAGATATAAGTGAATAAACTGTTCTCACAAGTAACAAGAATCAACAAACGTTATTCACAGTTTTATGCACCTAGCTCAGAAGAACATGTCTTCCAGTTCCAGTTCTTATTGGAGTGAGGCTTTGAAGACTTACAGTGGACCCAGTCCTTTGCCCCTTTGCTTCATGTCACAGCCATCAGTCCCTGTCAACTTTAAGGCAAAACACAATAACCCTCAGAGTGTCCCTCAAGACCCAAAAAGAACTCATTTTTTTTCTTCTTCCTTTCACCTCACTTCTTCCACTTGCAGGCTTTACCAATGGGTACCAATGAAAGTTCAAACTGGATGAACTGACATCAGATGGGTGAGTAGTAATACTTGAATGAGAGGAACCACGTAATCATTTTGCCAATGGGTTTATGGCAAGCTTAGAGAAGAGGCCTATTGAAGTAACTTGATGTTTGTCAAAGAATAGCAGCTAAAAGATGATCAGAGGGATCACCCAGTCTAAGGGATGGGTTTATTCTTGGTACCAAAAGCAAGTCATGCTGGTACAACAGGCTGATGCTGCAAAGTGAGCTAGGTTATGAGGGAAGCACCAGCTAGATCCCTTAACTCTGGCCTAAGTAGATAGATGGGTATAAGGAGCTATATAGATACTGGAGGTAAGGGATATGACCCCCATTCCATGTGTGTGTGTGTGAGATGTGGTGTGTGGTGTGAATGGGAACAGTGGGAATGTGTTTTACACACGTGTCAACATCACTGAAGATTATTCAGTACCAAAACTAAGATCACATCCTCACTCTCTTCCCTTCCCAGCAAATGGTTTAGTTTTCTGTGATTACTCCCTGTCTTGTCCAGTGTCTGATTTGTCAGCAAACTCTTTGGGCACTTCAAAACACTGCTAGGAGTTAAGGGCTTCCTAACATCTTCAAGGCCACCACAATCATGTAAGCCACTCTGTTGCTATGGGATCCTTGGGATGGCCTTCTGCACTGCTTGTCCATTTCCTCCTTGCCATCTTTCAACCTGTCCTCAACATAGCAGCCAGTGTGCCCTCTTACAGAGAACCCAGGTCATGACTCCTTTGCCTAAAACCTACTGAAGACAAATTCTCTCCAAATCACTCTGAAGGTATTTACTCTGGTGATCTGTGTGACACAACACTGTCTACCCCTACAGTCCAGCTCTCTGAGTTGTCTACCAAAGCTTTCTCTGGCACAATACCACCATGTTGAAGTCCTTGATATCACTCAACGATGGCCAGTCTACTCCTTCCTAGGAGCTCCTAAGATGACTTCTCTACTGCCCAGAATGACTTTTCTATGGATACCCATCAGGTCTCCTCCCTCACCTCCTTTGGACTTTCGCTTCCTTTTTATCTCCTCAGTGAGGTCTCTTGTGACTCCTTAATTCCTAAGAAGCCAGTTCCATCTTACTTCTTCTCCTCTGAGCTCCCTTTTCTGATGAGGTTTCACCATGATGTGGTAACATTTGTATATATATGTAAGCATCTACCATGTTCTGTATTTGACTTTCACTATATATGTCTCCGTCCACTTGCTTGTTTCTATAATAGACACTGTGAGGAGGGACTGACTCTTGCATCATTTCCCACTCTATTTCACAGTGACTTGAAAAGTGGCTGGCCATGAGTTACTTAACAGGCATTTGCTGAATGAAAGAATCCAGGCGGGACTGTAGCACAGCGTGCTGCTCTGAGGCTGTGGTATTTAGGAGGCAGATCTGGGTTAAAGATAGGTTTGGGAATCCTTAGCAACGATGAGATATCTGTGTGGGTGTAACTATGACAGATCAAGGAAAAAAAAATCCTTGGTGAAAATTTTCAATTTCACCCAATAATTTCACTAAATACTAAAGACTGTACATGAAACAGGAAAGGGTGAGTGCCATGTTTAGGGAGGTAGGGTAGAGATTTAAAGTTAAATCTTTACTGTAATTCCCACAGCATGCTGGGCCCCAAGGTGCAGCTCCTTAATCGGAGAGTTTTCACTTGAGCTGTGTGACCCTAGGAAAATGACTGAATTGTTGTTGGCCTCCAATGTCTCAGGGGTAGTTAGAAATAAAAAAACCAAGATTTTGGTTTTTTTTTTTCTTTTTTAATTAAGAGGAAGTACCAGTAATGTGCATACGAATCAGTTCATAGAAGTGATAACAAATGTAGTTTGTTGTTATTGTTGAAAGAAATATCATTATGATTACTAAAATGTGAGAAACAATCCTAAAAACATATAAAGAGCTGGATGGACTTTACAATGAAAAAATGAACAAAAGTTTTTAAAGAAATAGGGTAGCAGACTCTATAGGTGGTGCCTGGCTGAGGCAAACATGCCAAGCAGCATGCTGGGCCCCAAGGTGCAGCTCCTTAATCGGAGAGTTTCACTCGAGCTGAAATGTTCTAATCCCGTATTTTAAAATGAGCTAATGTTTTCTGGAAAATAGCAATAATTGTCCCAGAAAACAATCAAATAAAAACAAAACAAAACAATGCTTGGGTCCTCAATTGTGTCCAGCTGACACATGTAGGAACATGGTGACCCAAAAATTTGTTTCTTTCTGGCCTTTAGGAGATCTCCTTGCTCACTAGTCAGGACTAGTTTGCCAGTTTTATGAGGGTGACTATTGTGCAACTCTATTGAGCTGGCTCTGTGGGCGTTTATTTACAGATGGCTGCCATCTTGATTTATTGTCTGTCAAATTATAATTATTAAGGATGGGGTTAATTGTCATTTCAACCACCTGGTAATTACCCACTGTGCTTTCATGTGGTGACAAATCTGTCCTTTGGATCAAAACTGGAAACTTCATAATTCAGTTCCATGTCCACCTCCGTTCTTGTCATGTTCAAAATAAAAGATTAGTAAAAATTATCAATACTTTCAAGTATAATTTATGGGACACAAAAGGAAAGAATTGCCAATTGTTTTTAAGTAGTTTTGAGGAATAGGGCTTGTAGAACCAGACTCCACTGATGTGAGTTACAATAATTGAAATTAAAATTACGAGACATGCTCTTTCAAAGATTGGTCTAATAAAACCTTTTAAACAATGCTTCTAGTATATTCCATAATGCATCACATAAAATGATGATTTATGACTCTCAGCATTGTTTACCCCATTGTGTACCAAGCCTTATGTCCCTTCAGTGTGTCTCAGGATAGAATTCAACAGAGGCAATGTGGTCTCCAAGTCTGTAGAGATGGCCTGGGGCAATGACTAGGATACTTTTCATGTTTATCTAAGGAGACTGATAAAATTAATAGGAATAAAAAGAAGAAGTCTACATCTCATACATGGAATGTCACTCTTTTTATTTTGGATGCCCATTCCTGTCTTTGCATACTTTTGCATTTTCAACTTTCTCTAAAATGTACATTATCAGGAAGGTACACAAACCTCAATAAATTAATCAGAATAGGGTCAAAAAAATAGCTTTGGAATTTTCTTATCACCTTATCATCTTTTCTTCTTTCTGAAAATCGATCAAGCAAGCACACTGTAGCCAATTTGTTGTAGCTTTTACAAGAGGTTATAGCAAAGAAGCTCATGTCTAAGGCTCCCCAATATTTCTTAGCAGAATTGCTTTATGAGTGACAACAGTCACATCATAGTCCTTTGTCCCCACAGCATCACTTTGCTATTTGCTCAGCTGTGAGGCTCAGCCTGGGCTGGTTTCTGCTAATGTCCCCTTTCAAATTCAGAGACATATCCACCCACTGGGTCCAGAGAGAACCTGTGAGCAGCCTCTGTCTCCCTTCTTCTGTAGGACTGCAAATGCATTCGTCAGGGGAAAAATAAAAAAAAAAAAAAAGCCTGTGGGTTAGATGGCCTATGAGTTTGTCACCAAGCTCAGCTGTTTCCAGATCTGTCTTAGGAGATCATAACCTGCTACGTAGGATTTCAGCTTCTTGGGCAATTTTCTCCAGTCAAGTGCCCCAACATGCCTTCCTCTGCTCTTTCTTCCTTTGCTTCTCCTTGAGCCATGGGAAAACTCTCATCTTTCTTGTAAGATCTTATCTCTGGTGCCTGTTCCCTGCCTAGTAAAGTCCACAGACTGCTGCCTCAGAGAGTTCTCAGATCTTTCATTGCTTCCTGCTACATTCCAAAGGATTTACCCTGACATTCACTTCTCTTTTTCATCTACTCTCTTTCTCTGCTTCCAATCTAGTGCTTTCCATGTTAAATGACATGTTGTTAACCTGGAGCATTCCTGATTATTTTTCAAAACCCACAAGCCCAGAAGAGAATTCCTCAATGAATAATCACTCCCATTGCTCCAAAATTAATTCTTTCTCCTTCTATATTTATACTTCTTTATATCCATGTCCTGTGAGATATTTTCCCTGATCTCCCGACCTCTGTTCTAGGCTCCTCAATGTCAGAATGTAGCACAGGTTTTGTTGTTTTTTCATGATGAAGTAGAGGCTAAATAAATTGAATATATTTTGTGCTTCATGCTTTGTACCCGGCTTTCTCTAGGTTAAGTAGTAAGTATTCTGGATGTACCACATAAACAGCTGTTGGTAGACTCCTTGCAAAAGATTGCTTAAATCTTGTCAAATGGTACTGGTATCAATATTAGAAAATATAAGTAATTTTGTGGACAAATATCAACTAGTTTTATGGAAAACTCTACATTTTCCCCACATCATAAATGATATTTGCTCATCTGAATAAAACACAGTTAATTATATCCAAATGGAAATAAAAGAAGGATTTGGGTTTTGTGGAAGAAATTATTGTTTTTGTATTTTGTGAGTTTTTTGCAGAATATTTAAGGTAACTGAGATGTTTTCTGAACAATGAATATTTTTCAAAGGATGTTATTTCCTCTCTACCTCCTGGACTTCTTTCTATAAGGTCAGGCAGTCTTGGGCAAAAACAGAAGACTGCTACATTCTACAAAGAAAAAGCACAGAATCTGTCTTGTGTAGATGGCAGCCTTTGGATGGCAGCGTGGACCATCTCTTCCCAAACCCAAGATGCTAGCTGAAGAAGGTGTTTGCCAACCTCTTACTTTCTCATCGTCTACTCAGTCACTCGAGATCACTGGGGTTTATTGGCTTTGAGGGCCCAGCGTGGGAAGTATGAATAGGTTAATAGTTAATAGGTCCATAAGGGGACCTTTTCTTTTTTGATTGGCACTGCACAAGGACTGTCGCTCCTGAACCTAAAATCAACTTCATACAGAACCCGTTTCTGTTCTCCCTATATCATCAGGGACTTTCCAAAGCACAGAAGACAGCTAAGTTCTAGAGTCGCTCGAAAGTGGTCCTAGTGGAGTGGATAACTCCCAGAGGCCCTGCCATTCTCTAGGAACCATTAATTACTGTCCTGATGATTTATGTGAATTCAGCCACTATCTTCTCAGCAGAAAAGTACTTCTTCAAAGTTGAAACCTCTGTCCTTCTTACATAGGCAACAACTGACTGAGAAGCATTTGAATGAGGGATGTGAGGGCAATGTTGTATGGGCCATGTTTAGATTCCTTCCTTGTGTTCTTTTCTATATCCACACAGAGAGTAAGGAAAGTCACATAGAAGAGTGTTTAATTTCTCAGTGGAAAACAAAGTTGATTTATCTCTGCTCCTTTCTGCAAATAAAAATAAAGGCTCCTCAAAGATCAAGGCAGCAGCATTCCTATACCTGGTAGGAGTCCCCTAACTTTTTTTTTAGGTATACACACACACACACACACACACACACACACACACACGCACACACACACACACACGCACACACACACATTTTTTCAAGACAGAGTTTCTCTGTGTAGCCCTCGCTGGTCTCAAACTCAGAGATGCACTTGCTTCTGCCACCCAAGTGCTGAGATTAAAGGCATGTGCCATCACTGCTCCTAAATTTTACCCTAACCATAGTACGAAGAAAGTCATGATGAACTCTGGTCTTCGACTTTTCCTGATTGACTCCATCACCTCATTTTCTCTCTCCTTGACTTCCTCCCTTCCCCAAGGTCTGAATTTTCTGCAAAGTTGAAAACTGAAGGGTGATGGATGAGTCATGTCAATGACCTCTAAACCATGCACACACCCAGGCACATGTCTGCCAAGAAGCCTCCTCCATTCATCACTGGTGGAGAGGCTCTCTCCACCCTTCTTTACGTGTGCTTATACCCATGAAAATGTAACTCCATTCCTGGAAGTTGATTATTTAAAAAAGTAATCTCCACAGAAAGGAGGAAAAACTACATTGAGAGATATTGCTCACAGTTTAGTTCAAACCTCAGCACAGACTCTTGGCCAATAGATGAGTGGTGATCTGTGGTGGTTTCAATGTCATGAGAACCACAATGAGGTGAGTCAAAGCACTTGTCCTGTGGTTTACAAAGGCATCTGTGAAGAAGAGGTATCAGAGGGGAGTAGCTGTCCATGGTGTACCCTCTGTGGGTCAGGCTCTGAGCATTTGCATTAACCATCTCATTTATTCTTCAGAACAGCTGTGAGGATAGATATGATCACTATAATTTATGGATTAGGAACACAGGGCTTAGAGACTTGGAGTCACTTGGCATGCTCATGACTACAGTTGATGAGCCAATACTCAGAATTCAAACCGTGCTGGGTGGATTTTTGTTGTCATAGTGGCTCTGGTTTACAGAGTCACTGTGTCTCCAAGAACATTAAGCCACCAAATGTTCTGCAATTGTTCTTGGGGAAGTAAGAAGGCTGAGCTCCTGCAAACTGCTGCTAATTCCAGCAGGCATGTACAGAGATGGTCCTTGACGTACGACTTATAGTACTTGCGTGTCATGGGAATGCAGAAACAATGTGAATCCAGTAGAAGCCTTACTTTTTGAAGTTTTGGTCTTTTCCCAGGTTAGCAGTATACCATATGATGCCCTTGTCATGCTGGCTAGAGCCATGCATGACAGCTCCCAGTTAGCCTTGATCGCATCAGTAGAACCATCCAGTGCTTTACACAGTGGTGATGACTAGCAGGAAGGGTACATTAAATACTTGAACCTATTATGGGCTTATTGGGATGTAGCCTCACTGTACGTCATGGGAAATCTGTAAATGTACGTGTGTTTTGATTTAAGGATCCTTCAATCTATTTGGCTGATGAATTAGCATTGAACTCATGACTCAATAAAGCTCTACTATTTCTGAATAAAGCTTTTTTGGTCCATGAATTATCTCTGTGAGCCACATCATAGCCTCTCACACAGAAATACTATGCAGTTCTACTGAGCAGAGAGTAGTGGAGGAGGCCTAATCCCAGCTAATCAGGGGCCTGGTTTTGATCCTCCTGATCAAGAGTAAGGGTATACAAGCTCAGTTGCAGATCACTTGTGTGTCATATATGAGGCCTGGGGTTCACTACTCTGTATTATGAGCGATAGATTGAGAGAAAGAGAATAAAAGTTAAAACACTGTGTTTAGGGGCAGCTAATTCACAACAAAAGGCACAAATGTGCAAAATACATGGCATCAAATATGCCCCAAATAGTATACATTTTTTAATTGAAAACTGAATTAAAACAGTATTACTTCAACTGGGGACATGCGCTTTGGCAATGCCAAGTTTTTCACTGTTCCACATGTCTATGAACAATTGTGAAATCATTGAATTGGGGATTAAAAAAAAATTGTACTGAGAAAGTTCACGATTGCAGAATCCATGAAAAACAAGGATAGACAGTTCTACCGACTCCTAGAACAAACAAGTGTGTCTGCGAGACTGAAGTCGATGCCCTAGACCCTGGGGATTGAGCAGTTGAGAAGACTGCTGTTTTGAGACAGGGCAGGGTATGAGGAGTACACTATCATCAATGGTGATGGCGAACTAAACCGAGGGTGGTTCGGGAGAGTGGGTTTGGGAGAGTGGACTTGGCAGGTTTTAGTTCTTTTGAGGTAATCCCTGATGAATCTGGTAAAGTACCATCTAAAGAAAACAGTCAAAGGGCTGACTTAGGAATAAGCAGGAACCTGAATAGCCAGAGGCCAGTGTTACTGGAGCCTGGAGAAGAGGCAGTAAATGAGGAGATCACACAGACAAAGATAGCTAGAGAGTATCAGAGGCTCCTACGGAACCTCCAGCCTCTAGACTTAGTTCTTGAACTGACCATGGCAGGAAGTACGATAGCAGCCTTGGGTGCCTGTCCAGTGATCACAAGGCTGGGAAAAAACAAACAAATAAAACAAAACAAAGCAAAAACCACTGTTACTCTTTGGCAAAGAGAGAATCTTGGCAGAGTGACAGAGGCCCCCAGTCACCCACCCCTGCTTCATCTGAGGCAGGATAGGGTGCCCGAAGCTGCCTGATTTAGGAAAGTGACTGAAAAGCAGCCCTGGCTTGGGTGAGATTCTATGTTAACACGACCCAGGGCTGCAGAGCTGAGGGCAATTTCATCAGCATGAGCATCTGTCCTACATCCCAGGCAAAGTCAGTCACAACAAACAAACCATCCCCAGGACAACAGCAGCAGCAGCGATGACGGGAAGGAAGTCTATGGGGCCAATGAGCTGTGGAAAACTGGGCAGAGTTCTGCTTGCTGAGCTGGTCTGAGTGGGAATGCCTAAATATCTGCACTTAGAACTCTTTTGCCTCAAGTGTCTCAGCTGCCTGAGAGGGAAACTGAGGCCTAGCCAGCAAAAGTGGCAAGCCTCCGAATATCAAAGCAATGGCTGACTATGGTGCTCAGTGCAGTGATCTCTGTTACCAAACTGCTACCCTCTGTGAGTAATATTACAGTTTAGGAGAAGAAATTTTACAGCTTTCCTCAGGTTGAAAAGAAAACAAAACAGAGCGACATTGGTTTGTGCAGCTGCTGTGTTCACAGTGACCTTAAAGGCTCAGGTGGGAGCCAGCAACGTGTTCAGTAACCTGGATTTATTTATCACGTATTTTCATTGTTACAACCTGGCCATTCAGCGTCTGGCTCTCAGAGTGTCCTGTGGATATGTGTGTGGGCCGTAATATGAATCAGTCCCAAGGGAAATGTTCTCAGTCAACTCTACACGGAAATAACTTGAGAAGAATTAAAATTCTATCTCTGTTCTTCAGACTGCACTGGGGTCATGTCTACTTTGGTAGTTTCCTGTGTGGAAGCCTCTGCATGGCTCTGAGGCTTCAGGATTCTGCTCCCATGACATGCTGACTCCTTAGGGAAGTCGAAAGCAGTTGGTCGGGGTCAGTGGTGTGTGCTTGCCAGCCATGAGTCTGGGGCAGGGTGAGACAAGAAGTGCTTGCTTGGCTGTGCTTGGTTATATTTTGGTTGTAAGTGCTTTCATGATAGTGTATTTCCAACTCCCAGTGGTGAATAAATTTGCAGAGTTCCTGGGAACATGAACTCTGCCTCTACAGACCTTCTCTTACAGTCTCTGGCACATCTCTGAAGCTCTCTGAAGAGAGAGGACTAGAGTAGGGAGAAGTGGTTGATTCTGCTAAAAGTACCAGACTCTCGGGAGCTGGGGAGATAAAGTGTTTAAGAAGCAAAACAGGAGGGCCTCTGTTTGATTCCCAGAACCCACATGGCCATGTTTGTTTATATGTAAACCCAACAAAGGGGAGGCAGAGGTGGTAGATTCGTGGGGCTGGCTGGTCATTCAGCTTACCTAACTGGTAAATTCCAGGCTATTGAGTTATCCTGTCTAAAAATAAGGTGAACAGCATTTTTGAGAGACAACACCAACGTGGTTCTTGTCCTGTTTATTTTGTTCTTGTTTCGTTTTAGATAAAGCGTGTCTAAATTGAATATTCCCAATCTGTTAATGTTTAGCTTACGATACAGGACTCAACAGAAGTGTTCTTCCTGGTGGGGTCCGATGTGTGTCTGTGTGGGCCTGCATGCTCCACGTGGAACATGAAGAAACAACAAGATCCATGCAGAGCACTGGAAGAAGTCTGGGCAATTTAAACACAGGTCATCCTGGTCTTTACTACGAATCTTGATGGGGCTCTGAAGTCCTTTTTCCAGAGCTCTGGTATCTTAATAAACAGGCTTGGAGAAGTGTCTAGAACAGGGAACCTGATGTGATCTTAGCATTAGCATGCTCTGGTAAAGCTACAGGAACAAAGTCAGGGCTGCTGGATGCCTTAGGGACCTGAGTTGACGACGATGACGACGTGGGGCAACCACTAGGTGGGGCTGTGGCCGAGGGGACTCCAGGGTTTCTTTTATGTGGGTTCCAGTTTCTATGTCCTTATTCTCACCCTCTCCTTTTCCTTTCTTCTCTCTCCCTCGCTGCTTATTCCTGTAGCTGTCTTAGCTGACGAAGCCTGGGTTAGCCACCTCCTTGTGCACAGATCTCTACAGCTTGCTACAACAGGGAATAGGGGCCTCCGCCTTCTCCAGCAGGCCTGGACACTGGGTGTAATGCACAACTTCACTTTCCCCTGCGTTTGTTTTGTTTTGTTTTGTTTTGTTGTTTTGTTTCATTTCTTTTCTCTTCCAACATTCTCAGCTCCACTCTTCAGTCTAAAGACTGATAAATAAACAAATCGAAACTGAAATTGAACATTGGCCCCAAAGTGAGGACATCTGGGAGGCTTGTAGGGAAATGTGCATGCGTGCTGGGTTTCCGGTTACATATTTTATGTTGCCTGGTAACAGAGCCCACAGTTCACTTTCTGGCTTTCTTCTCCCCCATCCCCTGTTTATAGTGTAATTACCGTTGTGACTTCATAATCCCCCAGTGAACAGCTGTCAGGGGCCCAACTGCTGAATAAACAGGGCTTTACAAGCTCTCCTCCATTGGCTGGTTTACTAAATAGATCAATATTTGGTTTGTAGGCAAAGAGATTAGGAGGTGGAAGTGTCTTTTGAAAAAGTCTGTTGGCTTCCCAGGGCCTCCCAGCACACCTGAGAATGTGGGAAAGAAAAACCAAGTTCACAGAGGAAAAAAAAAAAAGACCTATCCAAGCCTTTCCCCTGCTGGAGATCTCCCAAGGAGCACCTTGTCTTTATGAAGGCACCCTCTTCAGGGGACATTTTAGGCTCTCAATTCTAAGTCCTAGAGATTTCTGCTTTCTTCTTCCTCTACCTCCCCACCTCTCTTTTTGTCCTGGCCCAATCATATCCTCTTTAATCTTTCTAAATGGATATTATAGCCCCAGGGGCTCCAAGAAGACTCATGGATAAACAGGAACTAAGCCCCTGAAATGCCAGTCTCCCTCCAATACCATCTTCTCCACACAAAAGCCCTGGTTAGAAACTCCATCTAGAGAGCAGCTTCTGAGGGTTCTTTGTCAAACTCAAGGTCTGTGTGACATTCTGGGAAAAGGTTTGTTGTTTTTTGACCTTGTTTGTTCTTGACCTTGTTTTTTTTGTTGTTGTTGTTGTTTTGTGTGCGTGTGTGTGTGTGTGTGTGTGTGTGTGTGTGTGTGTAAGGAAAGTAGGGCTTTCAGTAAGGGGAGCCGTGCCTGAAGGCTCAGGAGCCATACAATCTAAACCTCTAGGCTGGCTAGCTTTAGGACCTGAGACAAGCCCTTCGTGGATTTGTTCGTACACTCTTGGGCTGCTGGGTCTAAAGGCTACTTCCAGGATGGAGTAAAGCAACATCTGACTGAGCAGGAGAGTCTACTGCAAAGGCCGGAAAGACAGAGTGAACTCCACAGAGTTGCCCAGTTGGCCTACCTACCTTGTGGAAAGGGGAGAGTTAACCTATTACTGTGATCATCAAAGGTGACAAGGGATGAATGTAATTTGCCTAGATTAGGGTCTCTTTAAAACTAGCATTGTTTAATTTCTCCCGAAGCTAAAACCACAGTGAAGAAAGGCTTGGAGGTAAAAAAAAAAAAAAAAGTGGGATAGAAAGAGGAGAAAATGAACAATCACAACCAATGCCTGTGGCGTTCCTTCCTAGGCTGCAGAGCTCCCTTCCTGGGTACGGTCTCCAGTAGCCTACAGATCTACCTTCACAAAGGCAAAGGCACAGTACTAATTCTACTTTAGACTTAGCTGCTCACTGTCCTGGTGTTACATGGTATTGTCTTGGTGCATTATGTTCCTATATGTTGCATATAATTGATGGTCAGGGATCATCAAGACTGCTGTTGAGGGTCACCTTGCAGATAAATATTTGCCCCACCCCATATGGATCTAGTTGTAAAATTTTTTCATTTTCCTTCTTGGCCACAGAGGTGGCTGATGAACATGGAAAGAGAATTATTGAACTGATGAAGTGCTCCAGGTTAGGAAGCACCTGGAAGAGGCAAGGGACATTTACACAGCCTCTGATGTGCCCTTTGCAATTCCCATGCAACCACACGTCACCGGCTGATTCACTCATCTCACAGAATAATGAAGTGTCTCTGTGAAAAAAGGAAAGCCTGCACTTGGTCTCTTTCTGTGGGACATGATGAGACTCCTCTCGACAAAGTGCTACAAAAGGCCTGCCTACGTAAACGTACCCCATGAAGACCCTCTACCCATAATGGAAGGGGTAAAGTGCCATGGTGGAGTGTCAGCGAGGTCGGTCTCAGACACTCTCTAGAAACTCAGTTTTTGCCTTTGTGCAATGATGAATGGCAGAATCCAGTCATTACTCTGCTGGCCCAGGCTGGTAGCTTCTCTCAGAAAGATAGCACGATTTCACTTCAGTTTCATATAGATCCATGTGTAGATCGGCACTGTGATAACATTCCTTCATACTAAATCTGTCCAAGACAACTAACCTGTTTCCAAGAGCTAATTTTGTACGTGGGAATGTTGCCTTGCCCTGATTTCCAGACCCACAGGCAGGCTTGGCAAGATATAGATAGCTAGGGAAGGCCCGTGCTCTACCCTGCCTCTCTGAACTAGACATCCTCTTCCTCCTTGGTTAGACAAAGCACCAGCCCTGACACGGGTGCTGTCTATGCTGGTTTGTAAAGCTCCTTATGACTGATGGTTCCCTGGAGAGCCCAAAACTCATATTTCTTTGCCAATAAATAAAATGTCCAAAGAGCCCATTATGATAACATATAGATCTGTATATATAATGTATATATACACATACACACACTCTCTCTATATATACATATATATATATGTATATATATATATATATATATAGAGAGAGAGAGAGAGAGAGAGTGTGTGTGTGTGTGTGTGTGTGTGTGTGTATTTAAAGCCCTCCAGCTTACTCTATCAGCCAGGACCTTCAAGTACAGTATACATCTAATCACTGACTAGAGGGCTTATTAAAATTCAGGGTCCTGGACAGCATCCTTAGAACTCCTGATTACTCATGACCCAGAGCTTGAGAATCTGCACCTTTAACCCATGACCAGCTGACTTTTCCCACACCCAAGAAGCTCTCTGTGTGCGTAGTTCACCTAGCTGCTTGAGTTCTCGGAGCCACTGGAAGCTGATCTTTTAACTGTCTTTTGACATTTATTTTTGCTATTTGCAGTTGGCTTGGTCCTTTCTTCCACAAAAGAGTTCTGGGATTGCCTGTCTCCTCCTAATATGAAAATTGAGTGGTTTTATATAGTACCATATTTCATATCCCACTGCAGCTTATATCATGGCTGGCAAGAGACGTGCAAGGATCCCTAATCTACCTTCTGACTCACAATTCTGCATCTTTGAACGTGTTCCCTGGTGGCCTCCCCAGTGGTTTCTTTCTGAATTATAGGTCAGATTGGAACAGAGCATGACCCCAGAAGGGTCAGCCCTGCATCTAAAACTTCTTAAAACTTCTAGAATAAACTATCTTTCCAGGATTTTGTAATGTCAGGATCTGTTTTTATGCTCCCTCTGCCAGAAAAAAGAAGAAGAAGAAGAAGAAGAAGAAGAAGAAGAAGAAGGAGGAGGAGGAGGAGGAGGAGGAGGAGGAGGAGGAGGAGGAG
>JADRCD010175367.1:0-11066 GCA_019843815.1 Montemys delectorum | reverse complement strand
AGAGGAGGAGGAGGAGGAGGAGGAGGAGGAGGAGGAGAAGGAGAAGGAGAAGGAGAAGGAGAAGGAGAAGGAGAAGAAGAAGAAGAAGAAGAAGAAGAAGAAGAAGAAGAAGAAGAAGAAGAAGAAGGAAACAGGAAGAAGAGTCAAAAAAAAAGGGGGGCTCAAGTTGAAATTCTCCAAGTACCATGCACAGAGGTATCAATCCAGGTTGTGCTTTGAGAAATACCTGGTCACAAAATTCCAATAGCTACTTATTTTCACAGACTAGTCACCTGGAGATCTCTTGGGAAGATTGCTGTGATTCAAACCTACAGACCCGGACATCCTATCATGAATCTTGTGGTAGTTAAAACTCCACTCTGTCTTTGTACCTTGGCTGTTCTGTGTCTTATCCATGAGGAATATGGAATAGAATTAGGGTTTTCATTTTATTAGTGAAGAAATTGTTCTAAGACAAGATCTTCATTGACTACCTCAGAGGAACATGGGTCATTGGTTCATTCATTCATTCGAGTATTTTTTTTTTGTAGTATTTACTATGGGCATAGACTTATTAAGAGTGATAATTTATATTATTCGTGCTCAGATTTTCAGTGAGTCACATAAACTCTGAATGAATATAAACTCACATTCCTGATAAAGACCAGGTTGGGATGTTTTGCTCAAGGGAAAGCAATACAGGCCATATGGGCTAAGTGAACCTGGAGGCTACCAGTGGCTTCTTCGGGGAAGGCCAGGTGTATAGATAAGCAGCAGATGTCTACTGGGCAAGGAGAGAAAAGCAGACTCCAACAGTAGTAGCTACATGAGCATCCAAGTCTGAATCACCTTGGATCTCTGGCTCTCCTCCATAATTCAATCTTTCCCTTTACAACTTTGGAAAGGTAAATGGTATATATGATAGCATGAGTGTACTCATATGTGCACACACACACTCATGCATATACAATGCACACACAGACACACACATGTATTTATATATGTATCCAAATTTGCACCTCAGACATTCATGAAAACACACAGAGAGGGGGGGGGGAGGGAAAAGAAAGTTCATTAGCTTGCATCATATACTCACTCCTCAGAACTGTGCTTGACTGTTGATACTCAAAGTTCCCTTTCTTCAGGATGCTCAGAATGCTTTAGATGACATTATCTCTGACTAATATCCTGTTAGGAGAGTTTGCAGAGAGTCTCCTGACAACGGCTAGTCCTTCCTCACAGCAGTGTGGAGGAGACTGGAGAGTTCTGACAGTGATTCACGTGACATGGGATTCCAGAGCCTAGAACCTTCTGGTGCCTTCACCTTCTCCTGGCTCTGTCTTGTGCTTTTGGTTATTTGGGAAAGACCAGGGGAAACCTTTAGATGCTCTGTGGTTCTGCCCCAAGCAATATCTGTGGACATTAATAGCCCCCTTTTAAGAACCTTCATTTTTAAACAGTAGGGAAAGATTTGTTTTTATTCTGCATAGTGTATCACCAATATCAACTAGCATGATACTATAAACATCTGTACAAATAGCAGTTGGTGAATATGAAAGACAAGTGCTTTAATCTTGCCAAATATGTTAGTCTACCTCCTAAACTTCTCTATGTGGCAACCTCTGGGTTTTGTTCAGTGTTGTAAAGGTTTTTAAATTTAGTTGTGTGTGTATATGCGTGTCTGTATGTGGGCAAATGCACATGCATACAGGTGCATGAGAAGGATATTAGCATCAGATACTCTGGATCTGGAGATGCAGAGCATTGTGAAGCTGCCAGATATGGTGCTGGGAACCAAAGTCGGGCCATCTGCAAGAATAGGAAGTGTTTGTAACCACCAAGACACCATCCAGCCCACTTCCCACTGCTTTAGATGAAAAACACATTAATTCGGGAAAGAAAAGTAGTTGAAAATTGTGTATACCCTAATCTTGCAGAAAGAAGATAAACTAGGATTGATGCAGATTTTGCTGAATATTAATAAGAGCGACTGTTTTTGGAGGCTTCGTCACTGCCAGATAATGTGACAGGTGTTTTACTTATTCCACCTCAGGCCATTTATTCAACTTCAGTTTTAAAGAAAAGCACAGATGCTCAGAAAAGATGAGTAATATGTCCCCAGTCACTTAGTTAGTGAATGGGATTCAAGGAGCCTGAATCTTAAGATCATGATATTTTCTAGTATTAGAGTCTAGTGAGTCTTTGTTACCATTCTATGTTCCCATCTATAAAATGTATAAATCAATATTCACCCCTTTATATGCCTTGAAGGGATGATGGCACAGTAGCTGTTATAAGTCATAATAGTATCTTTACTGTGTGTAAGACTTCAGCCTCCAAGATATTTTTTTGTGTCCTGAGTCCCACGTGAGTGGCACAACATCCCTGGGACATGAATATAAACATACCCATCTTTCAAGTGAGGAAGCTGAGGCTCAGAGAAGAAAGGTGATTGGTCCAGGTTCACAGCCCTGAAGAATAGTAGAGTCAGAAAAATGATGCTACTGTCACTGTCTGGCTCATCTCATGTCAGCTGCCTTTCTAATTACTAAGATAACTGTAGTTGCCCATGGGAAGGATAGACTCACTACAGAACATTACACAGGTGGTCATTATCTTTGATGCCATGCTTGCTAGGCGTTTCCAAAGGACAGTTGTAAAGTGTTTGCTCCTTTTCCCCTTTGAATCCAACCACTCCCTTCATCTCTTGACCACAGGCACCACATTACTCTTCTCGTGGCTCCTCTGGGCTTCCATGATCCCTTGAAACCACTGTGCCTGGGTTTTATCATGTGCTTGGCTCTCTTCTTTCTTGATTGGCTTAAAGGAAGTTGGAACTGAGAAATGTAATTAACATCTTAGAACTGGGAATGGTATATGTAGTCATTACATGGCCTTCTTATGTAAATTGATGTGAGAGCAAGCCCCATCCCCCAAAGCTGGATTACAATTAAGAATATTCCTGACCTTTGGGGTTGGCCAAATAGATGCATAAAAACTAGTAGAGGAAGCATAAAGTGATCTTGGGAGATGAGAACTACTTTATTAATCTGATAGAGTTCAAAGCATCAGGCCCAGCATGGAGAGGGTTTTTTTGTTTGTTTGGTTGGTTGTTTTTTTTTTGTGTGTGTGTTTTTTTTTTGTTGTTGTTGTTGTTGTTTTTTTTAATCACCATGTGGTTGCTGGGGTTTAAACTCGGGTTCTTTGGAAGAGCAGTTGGTACTCTTATCCGCTGAGCCATCTCTTGAGCACTATTGCTGGACAGTCTTCATGAGTCTTACAAAATAAAGCTTGGACATAGGAACTGTTTATTGGGACTCTGTGATTCAAAAAATAGAGAACATTAAGCAGAACTTGGGAATTCATTTACTAGGATAGTTAATAGTTTCAAAAGGGAAAAGAATGCAAAAAGAAATGAGGAATAGAGTTCAAAATGGAACTATGGTCATGATTATGATATATAGGATAACAAAGGGAGAGTGGGTACTTTCTCAGAGGAAGGACAATAAGCAGCATCATTTCACATTCCCTCTGTTTTCCAAATGTTGGACAGAAGATACACCCCTTCCAAGGCCTCTGCATAACCCCTTCAACAGATGACTAAAGTAAGGTAATGTGCCAGTGGGGGGGGGGAAGGGAGCAGAGGGCATGTGATGCTCTCAGGAAAACTGTGAGATATGGCTTTCCTTGCATTGACAGAGAGAAGCCTTGGGTGACCATGATGGTCATATTGAAGGGACCCTTGGAGCTAAGACAGTTAGGAGAGATTTACCCAGGCTGGGAAACGTGTCTATTTTCTCTAACATGAGAGTAACAAAAACCACACATAGAGCAATCCGACACAAAATGCATAGAGCACTTCTGTCACATGCTGACAGAAATATCAGCATGCCTGCCCTATACTCTCACGCTTCTATTGATTATCACACCCTGAGCCGGCACACTGTGTTACAATGACAAAGGAGAAAGAAAAGAGCATGTGCTGGGCATGTACCCCCAGTTTTCTTGGTCCAGGGTACAGGAGGCTCTTTTTCTAGATTTCAGGAAGGAAACCATGACTTAGTGCAGGTAAAATTGCTCTGGGTTGAAGAGCATTCAAGTGTGAGAAACTGGGTTCAAATACAGATATACTGATACTGAATTCCATTGCCAAGTACCCCGAAAGCACGCCCCAAAGTCAGGCACCTGTCTTTTTCCTGTCTCTGACCCTTTTCTCTTTGCCTGGAATATCATTCATTCATATATTTATTCATGCTAAAAGTATTTGCAGGACACTTACCATGTGTCTGAGAACTGGCTTAACATTGGCAAAATACATAGGCAGGAATGTGTGACTACCCTCCAAAAGCAGACCATCTAGGAAGGGACAGGCATAGGCAAGAAGAACTTAGCACAGAATGACATGTTCTCTGAGTGAGAAGCAGGCAATGCACCGCAGAGTCGTTGCTAATGAAGCAGTAAACTCTCCCAGCAGCTGGGAAGACAATGGCAGGAGATGGGGAAAGGACATCAGAGAGGGCGGTTTTTTTTTTTGTTTTTTTGTTTTTGTTTTTTGTTTTTTTTTTTTTTTTTTTTGTGGAAACACTATGTGCCAACATTTATCAGGCTGTCTGAAAAGTACCCATCAAAGATCAAAGGAAAACAAAGATCTCATCACCATAACAGATATCCATTGGATGGCTGCTGTATGCCAGAATCACAGTAGGGAGGATCAACAAGGGCTCAAGCCCCTGCCTCATGGAGCTTGTATTTTGGTGCCAGAGTTGGATACACAGCAATGAAAAATTCTAAAACGCAGAGCCTACTCTTGAGGAGTTTACTAATGAAGGTGGAAACCAAGCAGGGAAGTGGTGATTCAGGTATCAGACAAAGTCCCAGCTGAGGCCTTTCAGGGTAGAACAAGGCATTGTAAGACACATCTCACACACACACAGTGTACAAGGAGATCAAGGATGGGAAGGTGGGTAACGGGGAGAGATTGTCCGGAGAGATGGAATAGCTGGAGTCTAGGTCATGCAGTACTTTAGAAGCTGTGAAAGATGTGGACAATCAGTCAATTTGCATATTTACCATTTATTACGGAAATGGATTACTGAATAAAAGGCTGTTCAAAGAGACATTTAGCATTTAGTTATTTCTACAAATGTAAAATAAAATTCAGATTGTGAAGGGATGAGCTGGCTTCTCTGAATCAAAAGAGATCTCTAATCTCTTGCTGACATGTTCTGAAAAGCTTGTGTTATAATTGGTCATCTAAACTGATCACTTAAAACCTGAAGTTGGGGAAAGAAAGAACCAAAAATTTTAGGTAAAACCACAGGGAAACCGGTTTGACATAGGTCAGAACCAAAGCCTGTCACCAGCAGCTAGCTGCCTTTGGCTCTTGTTCCAGATTCATTCTGAAAAACAAATGTTCCTGCCTTAAGCTTGGCTACCACAGCCTGGAACAACAAGGCCTCTCCTAAGAACCATATGAATCATATGAACCATAAGGTTCAACCCCTTTTCTCTTGTTCTGGAACATTCTCCATGGAGCCTTTCTACATATGAACATAGACCATTGAGGTGGCTCTGGAGCCACTGACAAATAAAGAGAGGCCTGAACTACACAGTGCACATGAAGTGAGCTTGTATCCAAGTCTGCTACCCACCCGTTGGTTGTGAGAACTATGCCCTGGTCCTTGCCTCCGATTCTGCTCCCTGGAAGTTTCAGAGACCAAGACACTAAGGCCCAGGCTTCCTGCTGTCACTGAGCAGGCTGAGCTAATATGGAGGAATGGCTGAGGCTGTTATAGTCCTTTGAGAACTATTAAACCAGGCCTTTAGCAAAACAGGAGTTAGGAAGAGAGTAAGAAGGGAAATCCTTATTGTTATCCAATGGTTCTGGGTGTTTACCTAGAAGCACCCTCGAGATGTTGACTTCCCAAAGATCAGGAAATGTTGGGGGATGGAGATACCAACCACCCGATTTCCCGCCTCACAAGCCTGTCTCCTCTCACTTTAGAAGATGATCAGCTGGTGACTTAAAAGCCTTTCATGAGCAAAGCAGCCTCCTCCCCTGGTGCTATTGGGGATGAAGAAGGTCTCAGCAAGTAGGTAGGTTTCCTGGCTAAAGAGTGAGCTCAGCCTTTTACTGGAAATTTAACATTATTTCCCTCTCCTGATGTCCAGGGTCAGGTGGGTTTGTTACAGCTGCAGCGCTTCCCCCACACTCAGCCCTGGTGAGTGTTTGGGGTGTCAAGTCGTTTTTCTCTCTAAGAACATACATCTCCCTAGCTGAAGGTGTCCACTTCATCTCTGCAGTCTCTGTTTCCCAATGTTGAATATTGTTCCTATCAGTATCCCCCTTCTGACCACCCTGGTTCAGAAAATTGAGGCTAGAAATTGCAAGTGACTGGTTCTATATTCCAAATCAATTCCTTTCCCACTTTTCCTTTTGCTGGCTATTTGTCAGAGCAACCAACGCTACAAACTACAATTTGTCTAGAGTCATTTTCCCAGGAAAATTTTAAGGGACATCTGATATAACAGCTTCCTTTCATGTGTTCATAGATAAAACACCCAAGCCACATCATTTCCTTTACCCCATAGTCTGCTGAGGGGTTCCTCCCGCATTCCCATAACTCCCCATTTCCATGGGAAAGAAACAATCAAGCAAACTCTCTGGAGAAGGAACTCAAGGACATAGAAAAACAGGTTTTGAAATGTTCTATTAGATGTGTCTTTCAGAATTGATCTTGCCAAGTTGCCTCAATTCTGTGTTTTCATTAAACGTATTAGTATAATTTTAGAACTGTAATCACAGTAAAAAAGTTTAAATGGCTTCTGACTCATTTTCTTAATATGAGACAAACACACATGACCCGCGTGTGGGCACACCTCCATCCCCACGGCCCTCACATACACACGTCTTACTCATCTCACATGCTAGATTAAATTTTACTGTTTTGTACATGATCTTGTAATTAAGAGCATTCTCTTTGAAGAGACAATTATAGTTACAGATGGCAGTGAGCGGGAAGCTCAAAGCATGTTTCCTGGTATTAACCAAAAGCCACTGCATTACTACTTAGAAATCTCACTGAAGTTTCAAAATAATAAAGTAAGAATGCTTATAAAAATGCCGAGAACACTTTGCCCGAAGCTGCTGTAATTATTCAAATAATTGGTGTGTCACTGTGGGACTTCGGAATAGGTCTCCTCTCTCCAGCTCCCTCCACATCCTGTTTGTAGAGTATAAAGGCATCCTGGTGTACAAAGTCACTCTAGTTCTGTCACAAACAGGGAAACCAAGTGCCCAGGGACAAAAAAGACTTAACTAGAATTCTACAGGAAGCTGAGTGCAGAGGTGGCCCTGGCCAGCCATGCCCCTGAATCACAGTCTGCTGGTCCCTTCATCCATCCTCCTTCTATCAGCTTAAGCTAAGAAGTAGTGTTGAAAAGGATGCTTCCTTGCCCCAGCTGAGCTCTAAACTAGGGAAGGCATCCTAAGGTTATGTAGCCATAGAAACACCACGTGTATTGAGATAGACAATTATCCAACACAACACTAAAAGATGTCAGTGACCTTCAAGGAGCAGGTCTCCCTGGGGCAGAGCTCATGCTTTATTTATCTTGACAAATACAGTATTCAGGTTAGCGCTTTTCCAATGCTTTTAGGCATCCCAGTGAAATGGGGTATCCCTCCTTTACAGATGGGAATATTGAGGCTCAGGGGGGAAAAAATGGATCTTGCAGAAAATGACTTAGCTCAGATACAGTGGAGATGTGGCTCAAATCCAGGCACTGACTATTCTTAAACTCATGGTTTTGTTTTGTTAATTTTATGCTGATGTCCTTCCACCTGGATAATGGGGAGAAAAAACAAAGGCAAACCAGTCATTAACAAAAGGCAAACAGAACTATCTAAAACTAATGTGCTAGCCAGAGGCAGGTTCCTTGGTAATATAAGGGAAGTCTAGTTAGGCCTATGGTGTGGATGTTTTGAAAGATCACTCTCTGGAGGAAAAGCATAGTTGTCCGTCCCCCACCCCCACCCCGTGTGTGTCAGGAACTGTAAGAAGTGTAGTGTCCTTACCATAAAAGCTATCTGCTATTACAACAATACAGCAATACAGTTGTTTAATTATGGAAAGCAAAGACTTTGGGTGTTTTTACAGTCAGTCTTCAGCACGTAAACATAGATTTGTATACCTTTTTAGTAATGTTGTGTTAGAATGCTTGGCTTTCAAAGTTGCTGTTTCGGAGAAAAGCTGTTTGGGCAAGAGCTTTTACTGTGTGGACATACATACGGTGGCTTCCACTACGAGGTTTTGTTTGTTTGTGTTTTTGTTTTTTCTTTCCTTTTTTTTTTCTTGTTTTTTCTTGAGTCAGAGTTTGCAGGGGTAGAGGGTGGATATGGAGGGAAATGTGTTGAACTGGGGTACGTGATATGAAGTTCACAGAGAATCAATAAAAGTTTTTTGTTTTGTTTTTGTTTTTTAAGTTGCTATTTCAGTTACTGATCTGATTTAGTTAAATGAATTCTGATTTGAGATCAGAATGGAATTTTCATAAATTTCTAAAATGTCCTTAAACGAGGTTTCAGCTATTTTGTAGTGTGCTTTGCAAAGTGGTACTCCCAAGGATTGAACATTCATCACAAAACCCAAATATTGATCAAGTCGGAAAAGTGTCAAATGTGTTTTATGTCCCACAGAATCAAATATCCTGCCAAGACTTAATTTGTTAGTATGAAAATAAACAAGAATACCCATCTTATTAACACAAAAACTTCCTTTTGTCTTTAATAAAGGATAACATTATAGGTTTTTAAAAGGACGGTTTTAAAGGAAATTTATTCATAATTTCCTTTATCACTAAATGTTTGATTTGTATACCCATTTCATTGATTTCTATAAACCTGGAATTGAATAAATGTCTTGGGGAAAGGGACTGCAAGCTGAGAAGGTGAAGAAGTGCTGAGTCACGGATTATTTTCTCAGCATCTAATGGCTTCCTTTAGGATTTCACATAGCCTACTTGCTTTGTGGCTACGTTATGCTAATGGACTCAGGTGCATATGTGTGTTCATAGGGAACATAGGAGTAGGAATCATCCCTCAAGAGACTGCTCTTGACTCACTGGTTCAGTAAGACAGCATTTCCCAGCATCTCCAAGCCAGCTGTACTCTGCAGGAGCCAGAGCGTTTAGCGTTGATCCAGTGAGATTGCCGTGTTTGTTTGCTGCGTGCTTCGCCATTCCTGCTTCCTCACCCCACCTCCAGTAAAATTTCAGTTTCACCAAGGAAATAAAAATGAAAAATTTGCTGATAAAGCTATCTACTTAGAACTATTGCTTGCCGCCCAAGAGGCAAGCAATACCAGTACTAAAAGTACTCCTTAAGTAAAAGAAAAGCCACTAGAAAGAAGGACTTTAAAATTATTCATTTTAATCACTGTTATTATTTGTATGTGTGTGAGCGCGCGCATGCACGCGCACGCACACACACACACACACACACACACACACACACACACACACCTGTGTAAGGGTATGTGCATCTCTGTGCAGGGGACTGAGGGAGAATCTCCTGGAGCAGGAGTCCCAGGCAGTTGTGAGCTGCCAGACATGGATGCTAGGACCAAAGCTGGCTTCTTTGTAAGAGCAGTGTATCCTCTTCTGTATCCCCTTTGTCTTTCTTCCCTTACATAGGGAGTGTATGCAGAAAGCGGGCACCTATATCTCACTCTGGGCCATCTGCTCACATATCCTGTCTGATGGTGTAATCCACTGGCATCTAAAAGGAGAAAATAATTTACAAAGCACAGACACGAGACGGTGAAAATACTAGGGCTTGAACTGTGGTAGCACCAGCGCAAATATTTTAATATAAAGAGTAAAAATAGAGAAATTCGAGGCTCAAATGAGAGGACCTGAGCTATTTTATGTAAAGGTGGGTAATAATCTGGAGTATAAAATGGTAATCTGGAGATCAGAATCCTCAATACAAAATCCCCGAAGTCTCATCTTCATACCCTATTCATCATGTATCCAGCCTTTCATAATCTATCTGTCCATCTGTCTACCCACCTGTCCCTCTGTCCTATTAGCCATTCATCATCATCCACCTACCCATCTACCCATGGAACTAGCAGTCTTTCCCAAGATAGTGCTAAACCTCAGGTATGGCTTGAGGTCAGAGCACTGCAGTGGATAAAACATCAAGCTACCAAGTGGACAGTGTAGTCAGCACTTAAGGCAGACAAGGTCCCTACAAACACCGCAGACCCTGAAACTGCATCATGGGAAATGTATGGAAGAAAATTAAACTCCTCCCTTGGCTTTAGTATTTATAGGTGCCACAAAGCTAATTCTCTCTTTTTAAAATTTCCCCCGAATTCAGCCACTCAAGCAACCTTAAATGGAGAACAGGAGATATTAAAACCACAAAGTCCTGTAAGGACATTTTTAAAATGCACTAGCTCTTAGATAGAATGTGATAAGTAGGTTTTAATTTAAAAATTAATTTCATCTAATTTAACCAATTTAAATCTAATGTAACTGTGACAACTGAACAGCTTTAAGTCCTCTGCATATTGATTAAATAAACATTTATTGAGTACCTAGGAGGCGGCTGGCACTGAGCTTGATGTTGGAATTGCCAAGAGGATAATATATTGGCCTTCCACTCGAGAGCCTGGATATCTCTTGGGACTACAAACAAACACTGACAGGAATCCCAGCCAACTGGCAAGATCCTTGAAGATAGTGCTCCATGAAGCGCTGAAGGGAGAAGGTGACTAACTCGTGGGCGGAAGAGGAGGTTGGAGAAAAGCCTCACAGAAGGGCTGCTTTTCAGCTGAGTCTTAAGGGATGAGAAGTCCTTGCCTGTACTTAGCAATTTGTCTGTAATTGAACTAAGTCAAGGTGATGTGATGCAAACATTAATCACTCCACGAGTGTTCTTGATATGGGAATGGGTTAGTCGAGTTTGAAAAGAACACCATGGTCATTTAGGCACCTAACAAGCTGTAACACGAGAGTGAAACTCTGCAGTTCTGAAAATGTATGAGGAATGTACACAACTTCCTTTTTTTTTTTTTTTT
>JADRCD010175366.1:0-31630 GCA_019843815.1 Montemys delectorum | reverse complement strand
GGAGGTGGAGGTGGAGGTGGAGGTGGAGGTGGAGGTGGAGGTGGAGGTGGAGGTGGAGGTGGTGGTGGAGGAAGACGAGAATAGGAACTGTGGGAAGGAAGGCCTGGAATGAGGGATTCCAGATTGGTGAAAGGTGGAAGTAGAGGAGGCTTCAGAGAGGCTGGAGGATGGACTGAGAATTTCCAGGGTTGTTTTACCTCTTCAGGGAGAGCCTGGAACTCCAGGTGTCGGTGCTGAGGGACCCCAGGTGAGTATCTCCCCTCACCTTTGCCCTCCTGATTGCTTCCGACACTTCCAGAGCTGCCAGTTCCCCAATCCAGGAGCTCTTCCTGTCACTAGATGCTAAGGGCACAGCTCTGTGGCCAGGAATCACACAGCAGCAGCCTTGGCCTGATATCTGTATTGGTCTTTTTTTTTTTTTTTTTTTTTAAATGAAGACAGTGTCTCTCTACATAGCCCTGTCTATCCTGAAACTCACTATGTAGACCAGGCTACCCTTGAACTCACACAGATCTGCCAGTGCCTCTGTCTCTGGGATTAAAGAAGGGCACATGCCACCATGCTTTGCCCTTATGAGCTTAGCCCTTGAGCCTTCTTGGGGAGCTCTCTTGAGTTGGGGCTGGCAGATACCCTCCCAGATCTGCCAGTGGCACAGGTACAAGGGGCAGGTGCCTTTGGCCGCTGTGCCACAGACTGCCCATTCTGACTTGCAGGGGGAGCCTGGAACCCAGGGTTTGCCTGGCACTCAGGTAGGTCTCCTATGGCTTGGAGGTGGCTGACAGGGCAAGGGGCCATTTTACCAGAAGAGATCCCCAGATGTGCTTCCATCTGCAGGGCCTTCCTGGACCTCGGGGACCACCTGGCTCAGCTGGAGAGAAAGGTGCCCAGGTGAGCCTCTTCTGCGGCCGTTGTTGGAGCTGCAGCATGGGGACTGGATGCTGGTCAGAGCAGCGCCTGAGATCCATTGCGTACATCTCACTGCTGGCTTCAGATTGTGCCTCAGCAGCCTGTCCTCTCCCCACAGGGACCTCCAGGGCCCAATGGAGCCATAGGACCCACGGGACCTCCTGGTGCTAGTGTCTCTGGGCCTCCGGTAAGAGCCTCTCCTACACAGGACTATGCTGGAACTGTTGTTGGGTCCATGACACTGCTGCTAGGGGGAAGGCACAGAGCTGATGCTCCTGTCTCAGGGGCCTGGGGTGGGAGGAGACAGGCCTCCTGGGCTGTCCTCAGGGAAGGAAGAAACAATGGGATTGCCTTTAAATGGTAATATGGTAATATATCTCTACCAAGTTTCTCTCTATCTCTCTGTCTCTCTGTCTCTGTCTCTGTCTCTGTCTCTGTCTCTGTCTCTCTCTCTCTCTCTCTCTCTCTCTCTGTGTGTGTGTGTGTGTGTGTGTGTGTATGTGTACCTTTGGATGCTAGGTATTGAACTCCAGTCCTCTGGAAGAGCAGTAAGTGCTCTTAACTGCTGAGTCATCTCTCACTACTTCTCTTTAAAAATATATGTAAGTGTGTGTGTGTGTGTGTGTGTGTGTGTGTGTTTTCAAGGACTAGGGAGCTGGCTCAGTAGGTAAAGTGCTTGTTGCACAAGCATGAGGCCCCCAAGTTTGACCCTTGGATCCCCATATCCACGTAAAAAGTTAGATGTGGCCAGGTATGGGAGCAAACACCTTTAATCCCATCATTCATGAGGCAGAGGCATCTGGATCTCTTCAAGTTCAAGTCTAGCTTGGTCTACAGAGCCTGTTTCAGGATAGCCAAGAACTATAGAGAAAGATCCTGTCTCAAAAACAAACAACTTAGGAGACAGAGGCAGCTGGATCTCTGAGTTCAAGGCTCGCTTGATCTACAGAGCAAGTTCTCGGACAGCCAAGGCTACATAGACACATCCTGTCTCAAAAAAAAAAAAAAAAAATCACCAGTCACAACAAACAATGGTCAGATGTGACTGCATGTGCCTGCAACCCCAATACTATAATTCCTAGGGCTCACTGGCCAGTCAGCCTAGATTAACTGGAAAGTCCCAGGTGCCCAAGAGAGGCCATCTCTTAAACCAACAAACAAATCAAACAAACATAAGCCAAGGTAGATGGCTCCTGTGGAATGACAGTCAAAGTTGACTTCTGACCTCTCCACATGCATGCACACATACAGACATGTGTATCCATACACATACCTACACACACACACAGACACACATTGTTTTCCTTTATTTTTCTTTTATGTGTATGAATGTTTTGCTTGCATATGCATGCCTGGTGCCTGCAGAGATCAGAATAAGGCATCAGATCCCAGGGATCTGCAGTTGCAGATGGTCCTGAACTATCACATAGGTGCCGGACTCTGACCTGGGTCCTTTGCAAGAGCAATGAGTGCTTTTAACTGTTGAGCCATCTCTCCAGCCCAGTATTTTACTTTTAAAATCAGCTGTAGTAATTATCCGCATTGCCAGAGCACACTCACACGACGTCTTCATGATTAGCATTTCATCTTCTGATCATTTCTTTGTGTCCAAGAACCATCAGCCACTCTGCCATTTGTTAACTGGGGTCACTTGCCTGTTCTGTAGAAGGCTTCAAATTGTTTACCGAAACTAATAGAAATTTAGTCACTATTATCCAGCTCCCTCGGTCTTTCCCTTCCCCTCAGCCTCTAGGTATCACTGTCTCACTCCACTCTGCTTGGAGATCCACATTTTTAGCTTCTGAATAAATAGAACATGGTCATCCCCATTTTCGGAGCAGTGGCCCACTGAGGCCCTATGCTCAGTCAGCTCTGAACATACAGAAAGGCGCTGTTGTGATGATTATCATTGATTTTAGAGACAAGGACTGACACTCTAAGCCAGACTCACCTGGAACTCAGCCGTGTAGCCCAGGCTCATACTGAACTTTGGGCAACCATCCTCTCTCAGCTTCCTAAGTTCTGGGGTTGCAGGCATGAGCTAGGAGCTGCTAGGATTTTCCATACACAGGGAGAGCAAAGACCAGAGAGTAGAAGGTGGAGCTGGGAATTTGAAGCCCACCCCTTACTGTAAACCCTGGAGCCCATAGGGACCATCCACTGAGTGTCTGAGGGAATGGAAACATTTTATTCCACTCTGCCCAAGACAATGACTCCCATGCTTAACAGACGTGTCTATTGAGCAAATTGCATAGATTAAGTGATAATAAATGCATTTTCTCATTTTAGTCATCAAAGACCTGTCTAATAGTCAGCTTCTACTCCACGTGAACCCACTAGCATTTTACAAAATGATAATTTTAGCCTGAATCAAAGAAATGCCACCTTTCAGCCAGCCCATGCCATGCTGGGCCGTGGGCAAATGGATAATTTTTCTCGAGCTTTGGTAATGTTGAAAATAGCCAGGTGAGCCTATGCTTTCCCTATCCTTTGTAGATTCCCAGGGACATTGTTGTTTGAGTTTGGAGAACATTGATAGATTCTGCCTGGTGGCGTGCCAAAGCCTATGGGGGGCAGGGATTTGCCCAAGCCTGTATGGACTGGTCTGCTTTGCCCAGCAGAACTAGACAGTCAGAATCTCTGCTTGTCTCAGGAAGCCCCAGGGTACAGGTGGAGTTGGACATTTGTCCCAGGGTGGCTTTGAACCCTGGATGTAAAGGTGGCAATCACGGGGATGTCTGCAGCAAAGCAACCTCTTCAGGCCACAGAGCATCTGTGTGTTTGCTCAGGCTTCATTACTAGTCAGAAGCATTGACAGACCCTCTCCCATTATATCCTACCCAGCAGGCCTCCTGGTCCGCCCACACTCACTGTGCCACACTCACTAATTGTGTGTCACACTCACTATCTGTATGTCACACTCACTAATTGTGTCACACTCATTATCTATGTGTCACACTCACTAATTGTGTGTCATACTCACTAATTGTGTCACACCAGTTGTGTGTCACACTCACCAACTGCGTGTCACACCCACTAATTGTGTGTCACATTCACCAGCTGTGTGTCACTAATTGTGTGTCATACTATCTGTGTGCCACACTCACTAATTGTGTCACACTCATTATCTGTGTCACACTCACTAATTGTGTGTCATACCAGCTGTGTGTCACACTCACCAGCTGTTTGTCCACTCACTAATTGTGTGTCACATTTACCAGCTGTATGACTTTAGGCATGTGACAGTGTCTTGGAGTTGATAAAACAACTTTTGTTCTCCCATCTCAGATCACAGAGATAGGGAGAATGTGTGTAAAGAGAAAAAGAAGGAAGTGGGGACTCTGGGCCCACAGATCCCTGGGGCCAGGTCTGTGTGCTTGGTCATGTGACCTGAAATTTCTTCAAGCCTCCATTTCCCCACTTGCAAAACAGAATAGTACTGCCCTGTAGGGGCTGGGTGTGGGGGCCCCATTCACTGTTCCCCAGTAGTTGCCTACCTGGTGTGGGGGAGGGACACACCCTCTCATCCCTCCCTCCAACCTCCTCTCCTCACCTCCTGGCCAGGATCCCTCCTCTCTGGAATATGGACACCAGGGAGGTCGGGGCTGCCTCTGTTTGCTGTAGTTCTTGTCTAGGCAGGTTGAGTGACCGAATGCCCGGCTGCCTCCCAGCCTCACCAGCTGACTCTGGGCCCTTCCCCTTTAGGGCCAAGAGAGGCTGAGAAGACAGACTTCCAGGAGCATCACTGAGTACAGTGCCCAGGCAGCAGAGGGCTGTGGCTGGACCTCCTTTCCGCTCTCGCCTACTCACCTCTCTGTATGTTTTTTTCTCTGCAGGGCCAAAAGGGATCACAAGGAGAGAAAGTAAGTCTCAAGGAGCCAGGCTGCTGCTCTCTGGGAACGGGCTCCTAGAGTCCCAGAGCCCCAGGGCTCCATAGCAGCTGTTCAGGCTGGATGATGGGTGGGGTTGCCTTGCTTCCTGATTCTAGGAACTGTGGGTACTCCCCTGACTTCATATAGATGATAGTGACTCAGAATTCAACCATGATCCCAGAAGACCAGAGAACACCAAGGTCCCTTTAGCGGATAGCTGTCCCTTCACAGGGAGATGAGGCAAGGCGGAGGAATGAGGGACCAGGACAGAAGGGCACAGCACCAGCCAGGGTCTTGGAGAGTGGAACTGCTCAGGATGGAGCTATGATTGCTACAGTGAGATTATGTGGGCAGTGGCTGAGGGCGACTAAACTAAATGACCACTACATGCCATACATGACCTGTCCCCGGGCACTCTATGGAGTCAAACTCATGATCATCCACACTGGGCTTCTGAGGAGCCTGAGGCCTGTGGGTTGCTGGAAGACATGACATAGGAGGCTGACCCAGACCTCCCAGATGAGGTTTCCAGAGAACCCTCTGTCTTTGCCACCTCGAACTAAGGCTCTTGTCTTGCCAGGGTGAACCAGGAGAGTGTTCCTGTCCTTCTCGGGGAGAGCCCATCTTCTCGGGCATGCCGGTGAGTGGGGCTGAACTTCTTTTCCTGCCTTCCCCACTGGGGGAGAGGCCTGGCTCCTTGCCTCACCTGGTGCCAGTGGGCAAGAGCCCTGCCAGGTTTTGTGTCCCAGCCAGTCCTATCCCCATGCAGCTCTGTGCTTGGTGTAGATGTTTGCCTATAACCTCTACCCTTCTTTTGCGACCCCAACTCCTACCCAGGGTGCTCCGGGACTGTGGATGGGCAGCTCCTCGCAGCCGGGCCCGCAGGTGTGTGTGGCTTGTGTCCTTTGTCTTGCCTCCTGTCGCGGCTTTCCCCCGCCATGACACTACTGCCATCCATGGTGGCAGGGAGCTCTTTCTCCACCTCTGATTTTGTCTTCTCTCCCACAGGGCCCCCCAGGTGTCCCCGGACCACCAGGTCCCCCTGGAATGCCTGGATTGCAGGTAAAAGGACCAGAGACTAGAAGAGTCTGGAGACTGGAAGGGATGGGGTTGGCAGGGATCAAGCAGTTGTTGAGGCTACTCCATGCTAGACCTGAGTGTACTGTTTCCTCTACACACACGCCTGCTGTGATTTCTTAGTGCCGTGGCTTCCTAGCGTGGTGTGGAGGGCTCACAGATCCCTGGTTTCGGCTTGTGGACTCCCAGCCTCATTCTGTGTTTTACCCCAGGCACCCCACTAATAGGATCCAAGCCCAGGCCTGGCAGGAACCCAGCCTCTGAGGCCAAGCTTTATACTGGTTCAGAGTGCACTGTTGGAACAGCAGTCAATATGTGTTGGTGTGACATGTATTTCTGCCTGTGTGATCTTTTCCATGTCTGGTTTTAGATGCTGGGATAAAGTAGTAGACCAAACATTAGTATCCCTGTAAGAGGGACAGACAATAAGTGATATAATAATAATAATAATAATAATAATAATAATAATAATAATAACAACAACAACAACAACAACAGTCTGGACTAAGGGGGATGATAAAGCTGGATATAGGGATGGATGGTGGGAGAACAGGGAAGATATTTGGGAAAAATATTAAAGAAAAATGGGTGCCATTTGGAGCTGGGAAGATGGCCTACTCAGTAAAGTGCTCACCACACAAGCATAAAGACCTCAATTCGGATCCCTAGCACCCACGTTAAAAGCCAGGCATGGGTGGCCTGTGCCTGTAACTCCCGTGCTGGGGAGGCAGAGACAGGTGAATCCCTGCGTAGGGCTTCCTGGCCAGCCAGTCTAACTGAATTGGTAAGCTCCAGCTTCAGCAAGAAACCCAGCCCTTGGAGGCAGTGACAGGCAGATCTCTGAGTTTGAGGCCAGCCTGGTCTACAGAGTGAGTTCCAGGACAGCCAGGGCTACACAGAGAAACCCTGTTTCGAAAAACCAAAAACCAAAAAAAAAAAAAGAAAAGTTAAGGTAGAAAGCTCATGAGATCAGTCCATCAACAAAGGCGCTCGCATGCAGGCCTGCTGACCTGACTCCCATCCCCAGATCCTACAAGGCAAGAGGAGAGAAGGAAACGCTCAGCTGTCCTCTGACCTCTACACACTTGCTGTGGCATTGTGTGTCTGCATGCAGGCGCAGACACACACATACACACACACACACGCACATGCACACACACACACACACACACACACACACACACGGAGCCATACACTCACACACAGCACACATGCACACACTCACTCACACACATTAAATTAAAGGTGGAAAGCAACTGAGGAAGACACCCAGCGTTAACATCTGGTCTCAACATGTACATATATACACATACATGCACATGACTTGCACACACATGTGCTCCTACATAGGAACATGTACACACATGCAAATAAAAGGTGACATTGGAATCAAAATGTAAGGGAGCAAAATGTAAAGGAAATGCAAGCGAACCTGTTGAGGAGAAAACACTTCTGAGGAGGAGCACCCCAGGGAGAGGAGGAGCACCCCGGGGAGAAGTGCCCCTGGGGAGATGCACTCCTAACAGGGAAAGCAGCAGGTGCAAAGGCCTAGAAGAGAGAATGTCCATGATGTCCTCAGGAAATAGCACAGAGGCCAGAGATAACAAGGAAAGAACGTCAGGAGGAGCCGAGATCTGTGTCACACTTCTGTCCTCAGAGCCAGGCTGCCTCAGTTCGAGTCTCCTTTCTGCCATGTGCTCTGTGATGCTGGGCAAGCTACTTAACCTATCGATGTCTCGATACCTTTATCTATGAAATACAGATCATTATAGCACCTTCCTCAGTGGCTTCTGGTGGGCATTAAATAAGCTTGTGTGTGCAATGCATGGGAAATCTTTTCTGGCACACTGTGAAGGCCCCAGAGGGTTAGCTATCCCCACAACGTTTACAACTATTATTATCTTACAACCATTCTGTCATTCAGTTGGAGCTTTATGCCAACCCCAGAAGGGAGATGGTACTGCCCCTATGTCACACCTGGGACAGCTTAAGCTCTGAGAGGTGAGGTATCTTGTCCCAGGTCACCCAGTCAGGTATTAAAAGCTCAGAGCTTTCCCTAGCAGAGTACTTCCTCCTCCTTCCTCTGCATTTCAGGACTGTCCTTTGGGGAGGGGTCACTCCCCAGGAACCAGAGCCCACACCACACACACTTGGCAGTCCCTTCACATGAAGGAGTCCAAGCTTCCTGTGCAGTGCCAGCAGCAGTCCGTGATCTGTCAGCAGGGGGCACGGAGTTTGCTTGGGGAGGCTGAGTCATTTCAAAGTGACCCATTAACCAGGGAGAGCTGGAGTAGTGTAAACTGTGCCAAGCCACACTGGGGGAACAAGGGCAGGAAAAAGCGCTGAGTGTAATCCCAGGACCCAGAATCGTATCTGATGCCAGTGCCCACGACCAACCCGGGGCTGTGCCAGGCGTCTCTGTGCAGGAGGGCGGGGGTCAGAGATGGATGGCACCTATTTGCTCGAGGCTGCATGGTCCCCATGCTTTCAAACGACATTCATCCTGATCTATTTTCCAGATGAGGTGCCTGAGACACAGAGGCTAAGAAATGTGCCCAAGATTTTTAACAACTGGCAGGTAGTAGCCACACTCGGCTGCATCCCCTCCTTGTACAGGAGAACATGGACATGTAATCCTATCCGACTAAGGAAGAGTCATACACTCAGGCCTGAGCTAACGCTGCAGCACCGGAGAGTGGGACAGCGTAGTAATGGCTGGGGTGTGGCTCAGTTGCTAGGGTGCTTGTCTAGCATACGAGAAGGTCTGGGTTGGATCCCCAACACTCCATAAATTGAGTGAGGTGGCACATGCCTGTAGTCCCAGCCCTCAGGTAGCACAGGGATCAGAAGTTCCAGACCCTCCTCAGACATAGTGAGTGCAAGGCCATCCCGGGCTGCATGAGACCAATTTCCTAAACAAAACTATTCAAAACATTCCCCACGTGTCAGGTACTGTTCTTCTAGATCTCTTGGGCCTCAGTGAGTACTAGAGGGGGCTGGGTGGTGACCCAGCAGTGGGAGCACCTGCTGTGGATAGGAAAGTGGCCACCAGGGCAGCTGATCTGTTCCAGGGCTGGGAGCGGGGTCTCGAAGGGAGGTCAGGTCTCAGAGCAGGCCCAGGAAGGATCGCTGGGAGGCCACACGATGCGTTCATTCAACACATATTTACCGTGCACTTCCTCCTCATGGGGTGCTGGGAACTCAGAATTGAAAGCCCTCCCTTCTTCACAGAGTATGTAATATGCAAATGTGCTTGCGTTGTGAACATGCAAGGAAGCTAGAGGCTGGGTGGCAAACTCTTAACAGGAGTGTCCCGGCACATCCCACTTCTGGGCTCTGTGCTGTGTCCCTCACAGTATGATCTCCCCGAAGCCGGCTATGCATGATGACTGTTTTACAGAGAAGAAAACCGAGGCACAGCGTTGGCCTTGTACTCTTCCAAAAGTGACTTGGGTGGTGAGGACTTGCACCTAGATTGGCAAGCATCCAATACTGCAGGGACGTCTTTCAAGGGATGGGGCACAATCAGTGGATGAAGGAAGAAGGTTGGGAGCCAGTGGTCCGCTCTCAGACACATCTGTCTCACTCAACCTATGAACTTCTCTGAGTCCCTTTGTTTCCCGGAGGGCAACAGAATGCTTGTAGCCTCCGGGAAACTACGATGGTGATTAATGAGAAAGTATGGGAAAGTGACTTAGGATGGTCCACAGCAGTGACCCTATAGAAGACCCTCTGCCCAGCTTCTGACCTGCAGCGCAAGGAAATGTTCCCAATAGAACTACTTTTGGGGACCACCCATCTGTGCCTCCTTGGCTCCCACAGCCCCCAACTGGGGGAGACCTTGAAGCCGAGAGTAGCCAGAACTACCACCCAGGGGCTGTGAGCCCTAGCAAGGAGATCACTAGGCCGGGAGAGGAGTCTGACCTCTTGTTTCTTTTCTGCTTCAGGGAGTGCCTGGACACAATGGTTTGCCAGGACAGCCTGGGCTCACTGCGGAGCTGGTGGGTATGAGCCAGGACACCCTGGCCGTCATCCTTCCTGTCCTTCCCGGGAATGAGCTGGCCATGCAGCCCCGTGGGCTCTGGTGGGGGTCCTCCTTCCACTCCCGATCTTGAGGCTAGATGCTCCTCAGGGCTGTGTAAGCTTCCTCTCCCAACCAGCTAGAACCTGCCCCGTCTCTTGCAGGGATCCTTACCCATCGAGAAGCACCTCCTCAAGGTAAGAAGACACAGAAAGGCCGCAGGAGGGTGTCACCAATGGGGATTCTCACAGCAGGTGCTCAGCTGCCTGCCACCCACCAGCAGCAGGTTGAGCCTGCTGGGTTCCCTGCTGTGGGGGAAGGGCCTTCTAAGCCGCTGTCTGCTGTCTGCAAGGGCCTGGCTGGGCCTCTCACTCGCTCCGCTCATGTAACAACTCTCTAGGCAATATTTACTGAACGGAGGGTTTCGAGGAAGGCCACAAATGTCCTCACCTGCTGTGCTCCGGGTGACTGAACCCAGCCTGAAGTCAGCTCTCATCAGCTGGCAAAGAAGCACTCTAGCACCTGGGTCAGGCCAAGGCAGGCCTGCGAAGCCTCCGAGGCATCGAGCAGAGTGCAGAGTGTGACAGTGGAGTGGTATGGGGGTGGGTGGGTGTTGGTGTGAAAAGACTTCAGCATCAGCAGGGGGAGAACTTTGAAAAAGAAAAAAAAAAAAAACGAAAAGAAAAAGAAAGCAGCTGTGGAGGAGAGTTTAGGCCTGCAGTCCCGACAAGGTCTGCGGTCTGGTCTGGTCTGGTCTGGTCTGGTCTGGTCTGGTCTGGTCTGGTCTGGCTGACCAAGCTCTGGGGAGCCCTAAGCTTCCTACAGCCTCCTCTCCCACTTGCTTAGTTACCTCCAGAAGTGACAGGAGCTGGGTGGTCCCTGCAGGCTGACTTCAAGGTCCTGGGCCTCTCTCAGGGAGCACAGCTCAGGATACCCTTCCCCATGAATCCTCTTCTAGTCGGTGTCATGGACATGATGCCCCACCCCAGTGAGCTTTGGTCAGGGCACAGCTTAAGGTCTGCCTGCCCTGCCCCTCTTTGAACCATGGATATTTCCAGAAGCGGCTGGCTGGCAGAGGTGGTTGAGTTAAGCCGGCAGCAGCCCTGAGCTGCAGCACAGGAGGCTGTGGCAAGGAGACCCCAGCTGGTCTCTCCTGGTCTCAGGGGAGCTTGAGTTCCCCAGGTCCTGCCCTCCAGGCAGTGATGGTGTGACTCTATCCCTAGATGGGTCACACTTCTAACAGCTTATATGTTGGCTTTGTCATCAAGGGCTCCACAAAACGTCTGACACAGGAATTGAACTCAGGCTGTAATAGAGGTCAGATGGCAGCAAGGGGAGCTGGCTGGGAGATAGTAGTCCCTGTGTCCGAAGCCCAGAGAATGGGCAGACACTAGACAGACAGGCAGGGACCAATCTTGGCTTACCTGGAGAAATCACACCGCCTCTTTTGAATATCAGCTTCTTTATCTCTACAGTGCTCATCACATAAGCGGCCTCCCAGTGCCCTGCAGACTGAATGTACCAAGACCCTTTACAATCTGTGGCCTTATGGGTGCTGTGGCAATGGCCATTGAGTATTAGGTGTTGCTAGGAATAGTGAAAGTGAGCGTGGGGCTCCTACATCAGGCCCCAGCACCACACCTGCAACAGGGAAGCTCCAGGCTCCCAACAGCCCTGGAACAAGAGATTGGCTTTTCTAGTTTTGATGGAGAGGACCAATGGCTTCCGTCAGTCCCTCAGAGAGCCTGTGACCAAACAAAGGTGGCACCTGATCCAGAGGAAGCCTTTCCCACAAGGATAGTTCAGACCCAGGGACCTGTGGGGCCAGTGACAGTTGTTGAGCTACAGGCCCGCCCCAGGAGCCTCCATAGAGGGCCTGCTCCTCCTGCGGCTGTCTCTGGGCATCCCCAGGCAGAGGCGCTGGCACTGGGAGCCAGCTTTTTCATCCTGGATCCTTGGGGCTTGTCCTCGCCGCGGGTGCAGGTTGCAGGAACAGGTGGGACAGATGGTCCCTCTGCGGGTCCCTCCGCCTCCTCCCACAGGCTTGTCTGGAAAGCGCTCTGGCTTGGCCCTACCTGAGCCTCTTCCTGGAGGAGACTCAGAGCCAATTGCTGCGACCGACCGGGTCCCTTGAGGACAGAGCAAAGCTGCTGCAGGGATGTGGCCAGGGAGGGAGAGTGTGAGGGCGAAGGACTGCTGGGCAGGGTGCCCGGGCCTTGCATTCTGTGAGGGCATCCCCCTAGGAGGCTTTTCCTGCCCATCTCTGACCTGGGTCCTTCTGCCCTTCCCGTTTTCCCCATCAGAGCATCTGTGGTGACTGTGCCCAGGGCCAGACGGCCCATCCTGCCTTCCTTCTGGAGAAAGGAGAAAAGGGAGACCAGGGCATCCCTGGCGTGCCAGGTTTCGACAACTGTGCCAGGGTAGGAACTGGGCAGAGGCAGGCTGATACAGGAGGGCTCCCTGGTGTAGGAGGGCTCCCGGGTGCAGGTCCCACCATCTCCATCTGGTAGAGACCGGGCCTGGATAGCTGGCAAACCTGGTGTGGTACGGTGTGCATGTCAGAGGCCTCCTGACCAGCCTTACCTAGCAGAGTCTCTCTTGTCTACCACAGTGCTTCACAGAGAGGGACCGCCCAAGAGCTGAGGAGGCCAGGGTGAGTGGATCCTTGCTTCTCTTCATCCATCCCTCCTGCCCTGACCCCCCTCCCTTCCTCAAATTCATATGCCCATCATCTCTTCCCCCCCCCCCGCCCCCCCCCCCCCAACAGGGAGACAACAGTGAAGGAGAACCTGGCTGTCCTGGGAGCCCTGGCCTGCCTGGTCCTCCAGGGATGCCAGGCCAAAGAGGAGAAGAGGTAAGACTGAGGTAGGGACTCAGAGACAGGGGGTCCATCTGTGCCCAAGCACTCCCTGCTCCTCCAGGCCTGAGGTTTCCCATGGCCTGGAGTCCCCCCACCTCTCGGCCTCTCCTGATTCCCAGGCATGCCAGTTCCTGGCTGCTCCCCCTCTTGACACCCCTCTTCTCCAGGCCTGCTTCCCCACGCAGCAGTTAAGTCACGTGCTAGCTTCTCAGTAAGTCCTCCATGCACTACTCTTTCTAAAATGGAAGCTCCCCAAACTCCCACACCCACAACCCCCCCCCCGGCTAACACCCCCCCCCCCCCCCCCCAACCTCCCACTCCCCCCCACCCCAAGCCCCTTTGCCTTCATTGCCCTCAGCAGCAGCCAACACTCAGCCTGTTCTGCTTCCTTCAGGAATACTCCACAGGTGTGAACTGAGCACCGACTATGTGCCAGCCGTGTCCCATCTGTAACTGTTCACCTCGCCTCTAGGACATAAGTGCCACGAAGCGGGGATTTTAATGTTTTGTTTATGGCTATGTTTCCAGCCCCTGGGCTTGTGCCCGGGCACATAATAGCTGCTCAATAAATGTTTGTTGGTTGACTGAATGAGCTGAATGAAAGGCCATTTTAGCATCAGCTAAGTGGTTCTGCTTCAACATCAGCAGCTCTGATGCCGTCTACAACTGCAGGGAGCTGGAAGAATGTGTGGAGACCCGGGCTGCCGTGAAGCCTCCTCATCTCCATCTTCTTCATCTGCTTCCTTTGGTTTCTTCTGCAGGGTCCGCCCGGCATGAGGGGCTCTCCCGGTCCTCCAGGCCCTATTGTAAGTATCTTTGGTGTCTGGTCTCTTTGAATAGACCTCAGAAAGTCCTAACCCACACACAGTTCTGCAGTCAGGCAGGGACACCCACTGCCCTTACCTTCCCCTCATGAGAGCATCTTTTGGAGCTGTGCTCTCCCACTTGGAATACCCTGAAGCACCGTGCTCTGTCCCACTCCTTGTGGACCTGCTTCAGTAAGGCCCTCGGTGGAGGGGGAGAGGCACACATTTGGGTCTTTCCTCTCCCCGCTGCATTTAATACTACATTAGGAAACCAAGTAGCCCCCACGGCCAGCATGGTATATGCTATGCAGCCAGATCTCTCCACTCACCTCAACACTAGTTCCTACAAGGGCCTCGGATGGTGCCCTCCATAGCTCTGTGGGGCCATCTCTAGGGAAGTCTACAAATGCCAGGCCAGGGGTCTCTACCCAGAATTCACAGGGCTATTGTTGAAGCAAGAAAGATGTGGCTAGAAAAATGGAAAGTGCTGGTAGTGTGCTCTTTGAAGAAGAAAAATGGAGGCCTTGGGGCTACTCAACTGAGGGACCTTGGTGGCCGGGTGGTGGTGGAGGGGTGCAGAACCAAAAGGAAGATGCTTTGCACTCCACCAAAGGCCGACTTGGGGAGCGCTGGGAAGGCTTTCCTGGCTGGGGTGGCTGCTGCTGTCTCTGCCTGTCAGGATCCCATTTAGGGTAACAGTGGCCACCTTCTGCTAAGGTTCCTTTTCAGTGACCTTGAGAAACCCACGACTGCAGCCTATGCCTCTAGGCTCCCCCAGGGTGACCACTCTTGTGAGATGTGACCTGCCTGTTTCTCCCACCAGGGCCCCCCAGGTTTTCCTGGTGCTGTTGGCTCCCCCGGATTGCCCGTAAGAACCTAGCAGCACTCCGTCCCCCTTCCTGCCAGCCAGGTCTCTGTGGCTTCCGCTTGCCCCGCCTCCTGTTGTTCTGCATCTCCTCTACCCCCTCTGTGTCCTGGTGTTCTGTTCATTGTCCCCCACAGGCATGGTAGCTAACGACACAGGTTCCCTTAAGTCCCAGCGGCTTGGCTCTCTAGTCTCTAGCTCTCTCCACACTCCCTTGACCTCTCCAGCACTTTCTCTTTTCCTTTTCCTTTCCCTCCAAGCCCACAGTCATTTCCCCTCTGTCCCCCAAGACTCTTTTACCTTCTCACTGGTGCCTCTAGGAAGGGGGCCCCTCAGGAAGGGAGCCCCTTTATCTCTCCCGTCTCACTCCTGCTTCCCACTACTGCTGTGTGGACTCTGAAGATTTGCTGAAAGTAGTTCTTGGGGCCCTGCCAGGCACCTGGCTCTGTGCCCGGCAGAGATGCCAAAGCTTTAGGGCTTCACACTGCAGGCTGGCACAGGTCAGCTGCCCCGATGCCTGGTAGAACTGTCCAGAGGCACTCTGGGGATTTACAGGCAGCTCTGTGTGCACCCTTCCCTGCGGCTAGAGGAAACCCATGGCCTCCTCTTCTTCCCTCTTCCTTGGCTCCAGGCCGAGTCTGCTCCAAGGCTGGGCATGTAGTGCCAGCCTGCTGGGTTTCTGGTGTTAGGGCCCTGCCCTACTCTGCCTAGGGCCTTGGGCGGATCCTTCTGCCAGGTGTCGTTAATTGCTCTGTCTTGTCACTGTCATTGTCACAGGTGTGTTTAAATTGTAACCCCCTCCCCAATCCTCATTGTTATTCTCTCCTGGGTCATGGAAGCTAAACCCCTTGTTTGTTGGACTTGTGGTCCCCGGGCTGGCGCCTGCCCTCCCAGGAGTGGTAGTGGAGGCCGGGGGCCAGGGCCCCTCCTTGTCACATTTCCATCTGTTCCCATGTCTTTATCCCTGGCCGGACCACGTCTGTTTCTGCTTGCTTGGGTGAAGGGGCCATCTGTCTGTCTAGCCATCTGTCTTGTGTCATGGAGAGGTCTGGGTCCCACTTTTAGCAGGTACAAGGGAGAAGGGGGCGGCTGAGGTGTTTTCAGTGTTGGAGCTGTGGAGATTAGGGCGAGGAATAAGGGGCTTCGATTGAAACCAAAGTCCCTCTCCCTGTTACTGAGTGCCATGGGATTGCTCATGGGAGAGTAAGCCCTCTTGTGCCTTTCCCTTGTATCCCTAAAGATGGTGATTTGGGCTGGGGTGGGAACTGGGACAGGTAAGTGACATGGTAACATTGAGAACATCATTTTTTGGGGCACCTATCCTGACAGCCCCCCTCTGAAGGAGCACGCGTCTCCTAAAGGTACATCCCAGATAGCCTCTACTGTAGGATATGACAGTGACGGTGATGGTGACCTGGAGTCTCTGCTGTGCTCCTGAGAGGCACCCATACATTTGGACTTACCCTTCCAGAGTACATCTGAGACAGTCACTTTGCCAGGGACACTGGGTTGCCACTGGTGACCTTTGTGCAGCGTGGGAAGAGGCAGGCATGGAGCAGGGAAGAGCCTGGGCTAGGTAGGGTTTATCCTCCCCTGCGGGAGGGTCGCTCATGGTTTCTCTCTCTAAGGGTCTTCAAGGGGAGCGAGGCCTCACGGGCCTGACTGGAGACAAGGGAGAACCGGTAAGAAGAGGCTGAGGAGCCTGGTGGAGCTGGAGGAGGGGCGGCCACTGAGTAGAAGTAGCGGGGGTGGGGTGGGGTGGTGGTGCCTTCTTTTGAAATCCACAGCCTGATCCAGAAGGTCTGAAGGCTACAAAAGGGAGGGCTGCACACCTCTTGGATCCAAGCAACTGGGTGTCATGTGCACCCATACCCTGGGAGCACATACAGCTCTGGCTCCTGTAGACCATTGCCAGCGGGCCCTCCCCTTCCCTCTGCCCGTAGCATTTGTGCGCCTTTCTGGTATGCCTGGCCCTCCCCACCTTACTCTGGGCCTCCTTTCCTGCTCTGCTCTCAGGGCTCTGGTGAGCCTGGGGCTTTGACACCTAGCCAGGAGAACCTGGGCTTGGGAAATGGCCCAGAGTAGTAACAGAGTGGGCCGGCACCTGCTGGATGGCAGAGCCAGGTACTCAGGCTTGGGTCACAGAAATGTAGAGGGCTGGTCCATCATCGTGTCTGCCTTTCTTTGCAGGGTCCTCCAGGACAACCTGGCTACCCAGGTGCCATGGGCCCCCCAGGACTGCCTGTGAGTAAGGATGCTCTGGTTCTGGGGGTAGAGGAGGTACAGGCTGGTGGTGAGAAGAAGCAGGATGCCCCTCAACTGGGTTCCTCCTTTCCCAGCATTCAGTCTCGGCCAGGCCATCCATGTAGACCCCCTACCCCACTTTGGCTCCCTTGGTAATATGGCCAGCCCCCACCATTTTGATGGAGGGAAGGAAGGGGACACTGTTGGAAGCCACTGTGAGTCCCAGGCTCAGCAAGAACTGAGATTTGCTTCCTAAGGGGCTTTAGAAGAGAGAGGGAGACACCCGAGCGGTGCCATTCCTTGCAAAGGTACCCTCATGGTGAGTGTGTCCCACTTTCCAGCGTGGGCCACAGTGGCGGGTGGGAGTCCCTACTGGTCACCGTCTCTTCCCTCTAGTCCCGCCAGCTGCAGCCCCATCCCCACCCCCGCCCCACACCTTGTATTAGCACCACCATAGGCAGGCCACAGAACTAATTCTGCTGTTGCTCCTCAGGGTATCAAGGGAGAACGAGGATATGCTGGCCCCTCGGGAGAGAAGGGGGAGTCGGTAAGCTGCAGTGTGGGTATGGATGTGAGGTGAGCGTCAAACAGGGTGCCCCCCACCCCCGCCACCTTCATCAGTTGGACTGGAGATCTTCCTGTGAGGGAGAGCCTGTGACCCCTGCTGCCCCTGCCCAGTCACTCCAGCTGCTGCAGCTCTGCACAGGCTGGTGACTGCGGAGGCGGAGACAGGGGCAGAGCCTGTGAGGAGATCCCAGCAGGTTTCTTGCAGAGAAGGCGACTAAGGAGGGGAAGGGCCCAGTCAGCTGGCAGAATTCCCCCCTCCTGCCAAATCAGAGCCAGGAACTTTTTTTTCTTCTTCTTCTATTGAGGCCACCTTCATGGGGGTCCTACAGGAAGGAGCTGAGGACTGCTAGCACATGAGGTCACAGGCTCCTGAGTGACATGGCTCACCCAGGGTCCGACAGCCAGCTAGGGAGTTAGTGGTGGAGGAGGCTGGGCCGAGAACCTGCTAAGCTAGAACTAAGAACTAGAGCCTTTTCTCTCCCGCTCACGAATGCCAGTGAGGCCTCATGGGACTTTGCCAAACCCTGTCTGTCACTCATCTACTCTGCCACAGGATGGTCTCCTAGGCAGGCTGGGTGCTGCGAGTCCTTCTGAGGGGTCTGCACTGAGCAAAATAGGCCCTGTGAGCCCTGCCCTGCAGCAAGAAGCAGATAAAACATGGATGGATGGATGGATGGATGGATGGATGGATGGACAGATAGGTGGGTGGATGGATAGACAGACAGACAGACAGACAAGAATGTTGAGAGCTGAGAGCCCTGAGCAGAGTGGGGGTGGGGAATGGGACTGGGGTAGCATGAGGATGCTATAGAAGAAGAAGAGGGGGTTTCAAGGAGGAATGGGGAGGATAGAGCTGTGCTGTGCCCATACGGAGCTGCAGGTCGTCGGTGAATCCTGGCAGGAACAGCAATGGTTCCCTAAGGGTTCAGAAGACATGGAAGGAGTGATGAGTGGCGGGCATTCCAGACAGAGGGGACAGCAATGCCCAGGCCCGAGGGTGTGACCCAACAGAGCATGTTCAGGGCAGAGCAGTCTGAACAGAGCAAAGCACAGCGGAGGGAACTGGGAGAGGCGCGTGAAGCAGGAAAGGGCGGCTGGTGATAGATCACAGGATGCCTGTAAATCCAGCCTCCGTGGAAAGCGTACACCTCATTCATTAGACAGAGGGGAGCCACGGGAGGCTTTTGAGCCAGAGAGTGACATAGTCAGAGCTGGGCCAACGAAAGAGAGATTAGCTCATATTTGTTGGCCAGATTGGCTTAGGCCAGGAGGTCGCAGGATGAGTTAGCAGGCTGGTTCGGGGAACTGAAGGGCCAGGTGGAGAGGACACCCCACCCCATGCTCTGCCGGCCCAGGGCCCTTCATTCCTCACATTTCTAAGTGACTGCTTCTGTTCCTTTGGGTTCCCAGGGCCCACCAGGATCTGAAGGCCTTCCAGGTCCCCAAGGTCCAGCGGTGAGTGAGCAGAGTGGGGATGGGCGGGGAGAGGAGGAGGGGGAGTGTCCTGGCCCTTCCCTCTGGCCTGAGGGCAGGAAGATTGGGTTGCAACTGCATTCTCCTCTGTGGTGACAGGGTCCCCGAGGAGAGCGAGGCCCCCAAGGGAGCTCTGGAGAGAAGGGTGATCAGGTGAGGTGTCTGGGAGGTTGAGGGGGTGTGTCCCAGATCGTCACCTGCTGGACAGACGGGAGGACGAAGCTTGTAGGCTTGAGGCTACCTGGGCCTGTTCCTCTTTCCACCTGAGTGTCCAGGTGGGGGGGGGGGCTCATCTCCTCATTCTTCCCTTAGGGCTTTCAAGGCCAGCCAGGCTTCCCGGGCCCACCGGTGAGTAAAGACACAAAAGATCCTTGTAAGGCGGTCCCACTGGGAGGAGCAGGGCCTGATGGATGAAAATGAGCCTGGGACAGGGAGGCAGGAGGTGGGAGAAACAGTCCAGGTGGCCGAGATAGATTTCAGGAGCCAGATCTGAAGAGCAGGGCCTCACGGGTGACCGCAGAAGAGTCAGGCAGACAGATGGCATCCACCCACCCAGAAGGGAGGTCGAAGGAGCCTACTTTCATCCCTGTCCACTTCTTTGTTGATACAGGGTCCTCCAGGATTCCCAGGCAAAGCTGGAGCTCCTGGCCCGCCTGGCCCCCAAGCAGAGAAGGTGAGCAGAACCCCACACCTGCCAAAGCAATGAAGCTCCTGTGACTGTTCAGGGAGTCCTCAGACAAGTCCATTGCTGTTAGGCTATGCTCTCCAATGGGTGGCTCCATGGATGGTCCCAGGCCCTCTCCTAATCCTCCCTACCACCCCCTCCCCCGCTCAGCCTTTGAGTAGCCTGGGCTCCCATTTGCCAGGAGACTGGCAAAAGCAAGGTGGGGGTGGAGGCACAGGAATGCTAGAGGAGGGTGAGTAGACTGTGACAGGCCAGCTTCAGCCAGCTTCATTTCTCAAGGGGAAGCAGAGAGGGCAAGGAGCCAGGGAATGGATGGAACTGGGACCCCTTGAATGGAGGCATACCTGGAGGAGGGTGTGCCTCTCTCTGTAGGCTGCCTCCAAGGGCCCCGAGGACACAGGGGCACCTGTAATTTTGTGATAATCTAGGGACAGCAGCCTTGGAACTCCGCAGGGTTGACTCTAAAAGCCACCTTGATAAGTTAGGCACATAGCCCTGTGGTTTGGAGATGACATCCCTGGCTCAGCAGAAGCTGGGGCTCCCTTGTGTACTGAGAAGGAGCTGGAAGAGACCCCATGCTTGATTTCTAAGCATTGGGTGGAGGAGGGGTCCACAGGGCGCTGTGATGGTCTGCAGTTTCCGGGAGTCTCTTTTCTCTGAAGCCACACATTAGCCTCTCACTGTACGAGTGGGGGAAAAACCAGTCGGAAGACCCAAAAGGTAGGGAGCCACCCAGGGTACACATTGCCGTAGCATCAGAGAGATGAGTGTTTAACTTCAAGAGACAAGTCCCTCTGCCGTCTCCCCAAGCTAATGCCCATCAGATGCAGGTGGACCGCTGGTGGCTGTCAGCTCCCTCTCATGCCAGCCTTCCCAGTGAAGGGTGGAGGTAGTGGGCAGTGGTGGCGCACACCTTTAATCCCAGCACTTGGGAGGCAGAGGCAGGCGGATCTCTGAGTTCCAGGCCAGCCTGGTCTACAGAGTGAGTTCCAAGACAGCCAGGGCTACATAGAGAAATATGGAGGTGGTAGCCAAGTTCTGCTTAGGCTGGTGAATGCAGAGAATCCCAAACTGCTGGATGGAGGGGCTTCATCTCAACTCTCAGCGGGGCTGACATTGGCTAGAACTGTGCTGACCCCTCCTGGCAAATGGTGGTATTGCAACACTTGGGACTTTCTGCCCTGTAGCTGTGTTTGTCCTTTTCCTTTCGGCAGTCTCCCACTCCCAACTGTGCCCCTCCACCCTGCAGATCAGGGCGGAGCTTCTCCCCGGAAGAAATAGCAAGCTTTTCTTAAGCATCTTGCCTTCCAATCCACGCGCCTATTCTCCTCACCACTGCCCTGCTTTGGGGTTTCAGTGGCTATACGGCTGTTTGTAGGTGGTTTTACAATCCCTGAGCCTTTTATTAGGCAAAAGCTCATAGAAAACAGACACAAGTGAGGAGGCTTTGGATAAGGCCTGGAAGAAGGTTCTGGAATCTTATCCTCTGGGCCAGAAACCTACTTTACGTTCCCAGTGTCAGGGGTCCCCCACCAACTCCCAGGGTGCTGAGAAGCAATTTCAAAGCCACTGGTCTGTTTCTTGACTATGTGGCACATGTTACTCAGGGCTCCTCCCAGTCCGGTGCCCACCTCCCCAGCCTCATCTACCCTAAGGGCCCTGACACCCAGGTCAGGCAGGCATGGGACCACTTCCGAATCTCTCCCTCCCAGGTTCCCTCTAGCTTCCCTCCTGCCTCAACCCAGGCATCCTTCAGAGTCTACCATCTGGTGACACTCCTGTGACATTTTCCCTAAGCCCTGGCCACCACGGGCCTCCACCCCCATCCCTGAGCTCCGCAGCTCCATCCTCGAAAAGCTGATGTGTTGCACTGCCATTTTACTCCAGCAGGCCCGTGGCCCTGGAGGGACCCACGAGAGCGCAGGGATCTCCTCACCTTTCCCACCTAGAGGCATGAAAGCCCACATACACAGCATGCAATTAGAGCAATATAAATTAAACACACACACACACCACCCTTTGGGACAACCCTGAGAAGGGGCTAGCTTAAGCAAGTTCTCTCTCCCCATAAAGCAATGAGGGAAAGGGGGCCTTGGTGGGCGAGGATATAGGTTCTTAAGGAAGACAGGGTGTGGAATACATCAGTTAGCCAGGGTGGAACCAGGGCCAGAAGCCAAAAATCTTGACTCAGGGGTCCCCCAGCACCCCAGCCCTGACTTCATTGGGTGTTCCTGTTTCAGGGCAGTGAAGGGATTCGAGGTCCCTCGGGCTTGCCCGGTTCCCCTGGACCACCAGGCCCTCCCGGGATTCAGGTGAGTGTGTGCCCTCTGGGCCCGATAGCATGTGGGTCACAGTTCCTATGTGAGTGTGCATGTTGTGGTAACTGTGTGAGCTGGGTAAGGAAGAGGTGGAGACAGCCATGGGGCTAGGTCAGCCTTCCCTCCTCCTAAGCTCTAGAGCAGCATTTAGCAATGCCTTTCTCTTGTGTGCAGGGCCCTGCTGGGCTGGACGGACTGGACGGGAAGGACGGCAAGCCTGGCCTGAGGGTAAGGTGGGGCTGGGTGGGAGGCAGGAGCCCTCTCCTGCTGAGATGAGCTGAGGACTCACCCTTTGGTCAGGGTATCCAAGTCTCCTCTTGCGATGCTCCTTGTCCCAGCTGGCCTCAGACTCCCCTGGTCTTTTCACGTCTCCTAATAGACTTAGCCAGGTTAAGCGAATTGAATGGTGATAGAGATGCCACTTAGATCCCCAAACCCGACAACTGGAGGAAGCAGGCTGTATTCTGGAAAGAATGAGGCTGTAGCCATGACAGGCCTAAGCAGGCCCTGGATCCTTGGTTGAGGTTTTTTGTTTGTTTGTTTGTTTTGTTTTTGTTTTTGTTTTTTCTGGGCAATCAAATAAATGGGATCGTGGCAAAGGGGGGACTATCAAGGTCATTTCCCATCCTTAACCAAAAGAAACAAAACCAAGGCCCACAGAGGGGCTGGGACCCATTCACAGTTCCCAGCCAGTCAGGAGCTGAGCCAGGCTGAGATTTTTCCCTTCTACCTCATCTAATGTTCCCAGCAAATCCTGGGAATGGACATTCAGACACAGAGTGGGGCAGAGGGTGAGTTGGGTCAAGGCTGAAGCAAACCTCCCCACTGCTCCCTTTTCTTTCCCTAGGGAGACCCAGGTCCCGCTGGCCCTCCTGGACTCATGGGACCTCCAGTAAGTTGAGCTGAAGGAAGGAGCCGGGAGCTCTGAGCCCTCTCCTGGCTGTCCTCAGAGCCTCCGTGTCCTCATACTATGGCTGCAATAGACTCCATTGATGTAGCCTGAGCAGGAAGGGTGTGGGGATATCGCAGGTAGAGGAGAGAGGCACCACATCTCCCTGCTTTTCCTTCCAGGGCTTCAAGGGGAAAACAGGACATCCTGGCCTCCCTGGGCCTAAGGTAGGGAGGACTTCTGCTCCTAAGCTTGCCTAGTCTCTTCAGCCCCAACCCCTGAGACATGGCAGCCCACCGTGGGTTTAGCCACCTGACCCCTGGCTGAGATGCTACACCAGGCCTGGCTTCCCGAGGCCACTAGAGCCTAGCAGACTGGGCCAGGATGCTGACACCCACCAGCTGGAGGGTATCAGAGGCCCTCTGGCCAAAGCCAGGGCAAGATGGCAGAGCCCCCTTGATCCAGGATCAATGTGGGATGGGGATACCAGGCTACACTGCCACCTCTCTTTTAGGGTGACTGTGGAAAACCAGGTCCTCCTGGCAGCAGTGGCCGGCCGGGTGCAGAGGTAAGGACAGCCTTGGGCTCCACTAAGTCTGAGATGTGGCCTCTCTCCTGCATTAGCTTCCCTTTTCCTGCATTAGAGTGGGTGCCTTCTCTCCTTGCCCTTCTGATGTGAAATTTCACCCCACAATGCACATCTTGACCCTTCTCCATCTTGACAGTTATAACTGGTCCCCTCCCTAAGAGCACAATTGGATGACCACCCAAAAGGCAGGGCTGGCCTTTAATTAAGCCCTGCAAGGCTAGAGCTCAGAGCTCTGTCCAGTCCTCTGGCTGTTGCTCCATGCCACCACCACAAGCTCTGCTCATCTCTCTCCTACAAAGCAGCCACAGGTGTACAGGTCAGTGAGTTTCTATGTCACCTCTTTCTTTCTGATCCTGCAGGGTGAGCCTGGTGCCATGGGACCCCAAGGACGACCAGGACCCCCGGGGCACCTTGTGAGTTAAACTGTTTTTGTCTCTGCTTCTATGAACTAGGATGTCACTGGGGGATGTGGTAAGCTGCTGGTGGCCACAGGAGCCTTAACCATAAGGAGATGTGAGGGCTTCGGACTCATCTAATTAAGTGGCTTTTGCTTTCCAACGCATTTTGGGTTTTCTGGGCACATTCAGGTTTGCTTATGAGACACAAGTCATTCAGTCAGTCAATAAGTAATTATTGACCATCTGCTCCAAATGAGGGCCACAGCACAGAGCCAGATAGACAAGGGCCTTGTCCCACAGGACCTCCCCAAAGGTACAAGAAACAAGTGAATAACAAAGGTTCAAGGGGTGAGGTGATGTTACAGGAGAGAACTAGGTGGGTGGGTATGTGGAGACTTAGGGCAGTGTTTCTCAACCTGTGGGTCGAAACTCTTTTGGGGAGGGTCATATATCAAATATCCTGCATATCAGATATCTGCATTCCAATTCCTATCAGCAGCAAAACTAGAGTTATGAGTTTAAAGTGAAAATCACTTCATGGTTGGGGTCACCACAGCCTGAGGAACTGCGTTAAAGGGTCGCAGCATTAGGGGGGTTGAGAACCACTCACTGCCTTAGGGGATCCCTAGCTGGAGAAATGACAAGTCACTGAGGCCTCAGGGAAGAGAGGAGTCAGCTGTTGCGTAGCCTAGGCACAAGGGACACTGACACATAGAACCAAAAGCAGCCAGGAGCCCAGTGTGTCTGAGGGACCTCAAGAAATCCATCACACTGGGCATGGGGATAGCTTGAGAAGTGCACGGGGGACCAGAACCACTAAACTTCAAAAACAGACACCTCACAGGCAGGCACCCTCAGGGAAGGGCTGGCAAGAGGTGAGTGGATGGGTGGTGGGGAGGGCTCAAGGGATCAGGGATGTGCTTGCAGGGGGCAGGGAGGAGCCTTGCTCCCTTGGTCTGAAGTGATCGAGGGCTGAGCAGGAGAAAGAGAGGAGCCAGGAAGTTTGTCTGGGCAACTGGGTGGTGCTTTTGCTGTTAGGGTGAATCAGAGAGAGCATTTATTAAGCAATATTGCATCTCCCATCCACTTTTCTCACCAGTGACAGTGTGACAGCACCAAGCTGATAGGGCTCCAGAGAAAGCGAGCGAATCCACTGTGCACTAGTATAGCGTGGCTATCTAGTGTTCAGGAGGCGTTTGGGAACATTAAAAGTACTTCATGACAAATAAATAGCGGAGGAGGGGTGTGAGGACACATTCAGGTCCCCACTTTTATGTATCTCAAGGAGTTCAGAGAACCTGTTCTGGGGACCTCAGGCCCCCAGTAGAGACTCATGGGGGCTGTGGATGAGGACCTACTGGGTTCCTCCTGTCACTGTTCCGTCCAGCCTAGGCCCCCTGCTCTCTACTGGTCCCAGCGATGAAGAGTCTTACAGGAGTAGCATAGGAGCCATGGCCCAGAATGTTCTGGGAAGAGGTGAGAAGGAATATGCTCTGTGAAAGAGCTGAGTGCTCTTGGATTCAGAGAAGGTGTCACTCGAGCAGGTGACCTCTGGACTGTGGGTATTTAGATACAATCCCAGCAGTGTCAGGAAGGGACATCCTAGGAGGTTAGCAGAACTTTCCCATGTGGATGTCTGCCCCAAAGATCTCCCCCTTCTTTGATATGGCCAAGGTCTTTGGAGATGCCAGGAGTCCCTTCTGTGTCTATGGATGGTAGGGGACATGGTCCCTGCGCTTGATGCTTGTGAACCCCTGCTGTGCAGACCTTCTCCATAGAATAGGATGCTGGGCTGCCTTTAAGAAGCATCGGCTCTTGGAAGGTACCCAGACTAGTAGCTGGTTCTCTCCTGCCTTTGGGCTCTGCACCCAACAACCCCAGGCACACCACTCCTCAAGCACTGGCCCCTCCTCACCTCTGCTCCGGAACCAGAGCTCCTGGTAGAAGTTCAAGTGTAAGACCAGGAAGGAAGGACCAATTTCAGGAAGAGAAGAAAGCTAACACAGTGTAGGAATGTTCCTGCTGACTAACCGCCCTCTCCTCTCCTCAGGGGCCACAGGGGCCTCCAGGCCAGCCAGGTCCACCTGGCCTCTCCACCGTGGTGAGTGACTTTCTGCCACTTACTCTAAGGGAATAGTGCCGTTTCTGCTGTGGGCTCCTTCCAGACCAAGCCAAAGAGATGAAGAAACAACTTGTTTTCATTCCCTTCCTCCGCCATTTATCATAAAGATCTCTTCTGGGATGAGGCAAAGGGCTTGGGCCATCCTAGGGCCATGCCACAGGCACAGGCATGCCATCTGCTTCTGTCGGGCCCAGTCCTGGAACATGGCGAGGGGGTCTGGCTTTGTGGCCTCTGCTTCTCCTTCTCTGCTTTTTAATCTCTACCCTGCTTTTTAGGGCCTGAAAGGAGATCGGGGAGCTCCTGGAGAAAGGGGCTTGGCAGGCCTCCCAGGTCAGCCTGGCACACCTGGACACCCCGGCCCTCCAGTAAGACTCTATCTACGTTGTTGTATATAGTCCAGGGGAAAAGATCATCTGGCTTTGCACAGAACACCTGGGGTCTTAAGAGAAGGTGTTAGCATAGCAAGGTGGTAGCATCTGGGGACTGAATTGTATTCAGCCAGCTGCACACAAGGGACCTCTGAGGACACACCAACAACCCGATGCAGATCCCTTGGTCCATGTGTTGCCCCTGCCCATGCCCCTGCTCCTGCCCATGCCCCTGCCCCTGCCCCAGTAGAGCTTGTCAGTAACTACAGAAAGTCTTTGAAAATATCAAGAACCAGAAATATAGTGCTATTACTGTAACTTTCTGAGCTCCTCAGAAGCCAGACTTGATCTCAGCCCGTTTAGCATTCAGAGTGATGCTATATCGGTCACTGACTGTGCCAAAGTGAGCCTGAGCTTAGGTTGGATGTGTGTTTTGTCTTAATGTATTCTACAATAAAGTTTGGAGGTTCAATCATCCCTGGGCTTTCAGATGAGGGTGTTCAGGGTGGCTGAGAATCACACAGCTAGTGGGGGGCAGGGCTAAGACTTGATCCCTAGCTTGCTCCGTTGCAGATTTTTATTCCTCAGTCAACCTGGGAAGCATCCCCTCCATAGAGTTTTAGACGGGCAGACCACATGAAGTGGAGCTGATTTCTGGCCTCAGGGATGTAAAGTTTCTGGGACGCCAAGGAAGGGGACTCAGGAGTCCGTGACAGGGGGTTTCCCACCAAACAGACACAGTAGCAAGCTAGGGCTGGAAGTCCCCAATGTGATGGATAACTCCAATCGTGTGCGCATAGTCACTTAGGCCCATTTCCCAGGGGGCCAGGGGTCAGCACTCCTATTCACCCTGAACTCTGCTCACTGTCCCCAAGGGATGCTCTCCCTTCCAGGCTCCCTCTGTCCCCACAGACTCAGGAGCTGCCAGGGCCCTGGATGTAGCCACCCCTTGTCCTGCTGTCACAGATTTCTCTTCTCCAGCAGCCCACCAGAAAGCCCCGGGTTGGGGGCTCAGGGCTGGAGAGCTTCCGTTGTTGTGTCATGGGGAAGGAGGGAAGGAAGGTCAGCCCGTCCTGGCCAGTCTCACTGAGGACAGAGGCCCACAGTTCATGTGCTCCTTCAGCAGACATTTAACACACTCAGAGCCAGGATGCATACAGTTCTCAGGAAAAGGCACCTTGCTCCAGCTCAGGCAGGCTAGGGGGTGGGGGTGGGGCAGGATCAGTGGGACGGAGAGTAGGGCAGGGTGTGTGGCCTGGGAGGCTGTGTTGAATGACAGCTGATCACGTTTCTAACGCTCTCTGCTCCCCAGGGTGAACCTGGTTCGGATGGTGCAGCTGGCAAAGAGGTATTGTGCTTCTTCTCCCTGTCCCTTGGGGACACAACTTCTTGTCCTCACTGTGTTCGGTTCCTCATGCCCTCAGTAAGCACACCTCGTGGGCACAGACTACCCCCTATAGACACTATACCCACAGTTTCCACATCAAGAAACTCAATCAATCACAGGTTGACTGAAAATATTCAAGGAAAATTTGCAGGTGTACCAAATATATAGAAACCCTTTTTTTTTTGAGGCCAGTTTGGGAACTTTTTTTCCAGGCCAGCCTGGAACTTTATAGCCCAAACTGGCCTCAAACTTAGGATCCTCCTGCTTCAGCCTCCCTAGCTAGCAGGTGTGTACCAGCACTCCTGGCTCACTTTCCTCCTCCTCCTCCTCCTCTTCTTCCTCCTCTTCCTCCTCCTCTTCTCATTATTCCCTAAGCAATGCAACATGACAATTTGTAGCATTTACACTGTGGTAGCTATTGTTATGTAATTAGAGATGATGTAAACCACACAGACAGATACATTTAGGATATAGGCAAGTATCACACCATTTTACATGATGTAAACCACACAGACAGATACATTTAGGATACAGGCAAGTATCACACCATTTTACAAATGGGAGCGGAGACACACTTGGGGATCTATGGGGATCCTGGAACCAGTCCCCTACAGATACCAAGTTGGTATCTCTTGTTGGTCTAATGGGATTAGGGGGTCCCTACTTCTAGTCAGAAAGAGACTAGTAACATAAAGATAACAAATTCCAAACAAAGGCTCCCTGGGCCCAGCTCCTGCCAGGCCCTTTGCTATCTCAGACTGGCTTCTCCATTCTGACTTCTGTCGCATCTGTGATGAGGGACAGGCCAATGCTATCAAACAAGGCCATGCCCCAGGGGACGTCTGCCTCCCTCCCAGCTGTCAGCCCCTCGATGGTAGGGAAGCTGTCATCCTTTCCCACACAGCTCAGCTGGACACAACCAGGATCCTAGGATGGAAGAAGCTGGTTTTCCCATTGCACCTGCTCCACCCCCACCCCCACCCCAGGGAGCCTCAGTGGAGCTGCCTAGACCAGACTGTGAACTTCTGGTCTTTGTTTTTTTTTATTTTTTTATAGGGACCTCCTGGAAAGCAGGGACTCTATGGACCTCCTGGCCCAAAGGTGAGGGGACACTGGCTGGGTTTGAGAAGAGGTATCCGGGAACTCCAAGTTGCAATTTTAGCCACAAAGGAGGCCTAGTGTGGCCAATGGGCAGGAAAGGGGGATGTGACCTCACCTGGGACTGCCCCATCTGTGGCTCTGGGAATGGAAACCTCTTTAATCTCCTAATAATTGCTCACTCTGGCTCACTCCAGGGCCCCTCTGTTTTGGTCTTGGGTAAGCAGAAGCCCCCGAACAATGTCAGTCCCTGAGCCTAGTTGCTATGACAGTAGAATGCGGCAAAGTTTGAAGAAAACAGGATACAGTGCCATGAGAGCCCAGGAAGTGAGGGAGGAAGGCACAAGGGGCAGGAATGTTTCCACAGAGGGCACAGTAGAGGGGGACTCATTGGGGTGCCAAAGCTGGGAAGTGGGCATTCCAGACAGCAGATTCAAGCAACATGGTAGAACCAGAGTGCCAGGTAGCTAGATCTGATGAGAGGAGGCTGAGAAAGGTGTGAGGAGGACATTATGAATAGCTCTGGGCAAGGAGGGGGCACTTCCTACTGAGGGCATGTGGGAGCCAGGGGCATTTCCCAGCATTCCCAGTGATGCAAGCACTGCCTTCCGGAAGCACTGCTCTGGGAGGTGGTGAGGCAGGGGGACCTGTATCATTGTGACTGTAGCCCAGTGGGAAATGCTGGACACTTGGGGAAGAGGCAGGTTGCTGACACATTGTGACATAGACTTGGAAAGAGTTGGTAATACTGTGACCTGTCCTTGTAGGGTGACCCAGGACCTGCAGGACAGAAGGGCCAAGCAGGAGAAAAGGGAAGATCTGGCATGCCTGGGGGGCCTGGCAAGAGTGGCTCCATGGGACCTATTGGACCACCGGGTCCTGCAGGAGAGAGAGGCCACCCTGGGTCCCCAGGGCCTGCGGGGAACCCGGGATTGCCTGGTTTGCCGGGCTCTATGGTAAGGGGAGACCAGCAACCATGGATGGGCACCACCCCATAGTACAGGCCCGTGGTCACTTCACTCCTTCCGACATTCTGCAGGAAATAGCTTGATTATTCTAGCTTTTCATGGGGAGTCGAGGAGCTACAGGTGTCCCTCCCACCGCAAACTGCATTTTAGCCTAAGATGTATATTATTTCAGGGCAGGTAGCACTTTGGATTAAGACCTTTGCCCTCTTCGCCATCCTTTATTACTGAAAATCAAGTCTATTCACTGGGCCAGTGCCACGTTTAGACATATGATTGAGGCCAGGTTTCTTCTCTTTCCTCAGGGAGACATGGTGAATTATGATGATATCAAGAGGTTTATCAGACAAGAGATCATTAAACTGTTTGATGGTAATTGGCAGCCGGCTGGGTGGCAGTGGGTAATGCTCGCCCTTCCCAGCCACTTCTTCACCCAGTCCTGCCGAAGCTTCCCTGTCCTCCCCTTCCCACCCCCACACATTTACAGACAGCAGGGTGACAGGCACATTTCACCCATCCATCAGACTTCCTCATCACCCGCTCTACTTAGAGATAAATCGGTTCTCTATTGTCCTCCTGATCCCCCACTTGAGCAAAGGGGGCTAAGAAAGCAGATTTCAAATGCGCGAGTGTAGAGGGAGCTCTGGGGAGGGGGGAGGGGGAGGGGTGGCAGGTGAGGGGGCAGCAGGTAGGGGATGGCTGTGGTTTGTTTGAAGTTTTTCTTTCCTGCTTGTGTGCTGTGGAAGGGGGTGGGGGTGGGGGGAACAAGGATGCTGGGCATCCTGCTTGGCAAAGGGACCATTCTGGACCATATTCAGAAGCCAGGAGTGAAGGTTAGAGGAAAGAGATGCCAAAATCAGATCTGTGCTTCTGAAATATCTTCATGGGAGGGCACGTGCAGGCTATAGTGCAAGACCTCCTCCAGGAGGACAGCCCATAGTGTCAGTCCCGATACTCCCTTCATCAAGGCTGTCCCACGCTGGTGGCTTATCTGTAGCATCTGCAGCTCCTCTGAGTACCCAGTGACCCGGCCTTTGTCTGCTTGCAGAGAGGATGGCTTACTACACCTCCAGGTTGCAGTTCCCCATGGAGGTGGCAGCAGCTCCAGGCAGGCCAGGGCCTCCGGGGAAGGATGGTGCTCCAGGACGGCCAGGTGCTCCAGGGTCACCCGGGCTCCCTGGTCAGATAGGCCGAGAAGGACGCCAGGGTTTGCCAGGAATGAGAGGTAACTAACTCTACCTTCTGGATCTTCAGGGTGTATGTACCTCTATGAGGGCTGACTGTTGTGAATGTGATGGTGGTGATGGTTGTGTGTGCATGTGTGTGTGTGTGCGCGCACGCGCATGTGTCACAATCCACATGGCTGTCATTTTTCTGCTTAGAGTCAGGACTTAACTTTATTTCTTTTATCTCAGGATTGCCTGGTACTAAAGGTGAAAAGGGAGACGTTGGTGTTGGCACTGCAGGAGAAAATGGTCTCCCTGGCCCTCCAGGTAGGAGAATCCAGTTTTGGAGACCATGAATCCAGAGCTGCAGAGCCCCCCACCCAATACACACACATGTGAGAGAGAGCGCGCACTCACACACACACACACACACACACACACACACACACTATGACAACATAATCAGATAGAACACCAATGTCATCCTAATTACTACTTACAGAAATGCTCTCGATTCAGTGCTAGGCCCAAGGGGGAAGAAGGCGAGAGGCTGAGTCTCCACCTCTGCCCTAAGCTAAGCTTGCATGCTGTGGTGTGGTGGGGACCAGAACCCCAAGTCCAAGGCTTGTTTGGCATCCCACTGGCCCTGTGATATTGACGAGGTCACTGGACCCTCAGCATCAGAAAGTTGGGATTGGCCAAATCCCGATGACCTAGCTCTGAGGCCAGCTTCGCTACTTACCCCACAGATGTTACTCATGTGTGGCTTTTGGGAAATGGTATAGGCTCAGGAAAACATTTTGAGGATGTAATGACACGTGTGTTAAAAACTCTCGACCCAGCTGGGCGGTGGTGGTGCACGCCTTTAATCGTAGCACTTGGGAGGCAGAGGCAGGCGGATTTCTGAGTTCAAGGACAGCCAGGGTTACACAGAGAAACCCCATCTCAAAAAAA